>CAEFZY010005403.1:0-37076 GCA_903066815.1 Brachyrhaphis roseni | reverse complement strand
TGTCAGAAGTGGTGTGGTGGTGAGGTGAGGCAGACGCTGGAGACCCAGGTTTAGCGGAAAGATGTTGGATTTATTAAACATAAAAGGAACACAGGAAGTCCAAACACCTGGCAGCACAGCAGAGCGGAATACAGCGGCTCAGCACTGGTAGCAACAGGGTATACGAAGGACTGCAGACAACGGACTGACGTTAGAACGAACTTAGACGAGGACCCGACAGAGAACAAAGACAACGGAGGGACTAAATACACAGGGAGGCAATCAGGGATACAAGACACACCTGGGATCAATCGAGGGGAGACAGGACAACACGGAGAGCACAGAGACACAGAACTAGACATGAACTAAACACAGAACTCGAAAATAAACACAGAAAAACACGGATCATGACAGTAGTATTCATCGTATTCTGTTCTTTTACGGATAAGAACAGACTGTATGTGTGTATTTCTATATACATATATAAGTATACGTCTATATATTTATATGCAGTTGAGAACAAAGCAATTAGCCACCCTATAAAATTTTATTAAGTTTTATAATTTTTCAATAGAGCTTTTCCAAGCCTGCTATCTATTTTGGATGCTTACATGAATTTACTTTGCACACAGAAACAAGATTTTTCTAATAAATGTGCTCTTTTTTATTGAATTATACAATAACTAAAAATAATTGATTATGGTCTAATTATGTTACATTACAAAGACCTTGCATTTTATCTAGGGCGTGTAAGCAATGTATTTATTGTCTTCCATCATTTGCTTCAGTTTTTTCATTTTATTTTTGTGCTAATTTTTGCCGCACTTCAGTTTTCTATTATCTTGTTTTTACTCTGACTGAGACCTTGCTCCAGTAGTGGGCTTTTTTTCCGCCGTGTGGAGGCTTTCTTCGTGTTTGACTAGCTCAAGGGATCAGAATTTCACAGAACAGAGCACTTTCAGAATGGCAAAGGGCCCAATTTTGAACTAAAAAACACGAGGTAGCAATGTGAGCTGAATCTGATGGGTCAATATGTTGTGGTATTTTATCGAATCTGCTCCGTCTTCTTATAGTCCCTATAAATATTTATTGTTATCACACCGGGTTGCAAAAAGTCAGGAGCCAAACCAAGGGGCATCTAACGAATATGCTTCAATAGGTTGCTGGAGTTTATGAATATTCAATATTAATTCATGGAGATGAATATACTTCTGAAGCTTATCTCTCGTTTTGATATCTGTTGTGTCTTTGATTTATCATCCACGGTTACAGTGTAACAGAAGCAGATGAGTTCACAATCAAAGAAAAAAAATTGCGGTCTTTGCTGCTCCTCTTGATTGACATAAAAATAAATCTGGATGTTTCGTAGCTTCTCGTGCATAAACAACATCCTATTAATTAGGTTAAATTTACAGAGTATAAACTGTAGTCACATGTAGTAAACTGTAGTGTGTGCCTCTTTTTTGCTCATTAACACACCACCAAAGAAAATAAAGTTGAAGTTCTATTTTGTGTCTCAAGTAATATTGTTTCTCAGACCATCAGATTCTTATTTGAAAGGTATTTTTGGAGAGTTCTCATTGCTATTGTTCCAGGACATTTGGAACAATATCAGACAACAGCATCATAGATTCTTCACCATGTTTAATAGTGGACACTACAAACTTTCCTCATGGATGTTCTTGGGTTTTATCCCTCTTTGTTACACCAAATTTAACTCCAGGTAAGCCCATAAATGTACCTACTTCCTGATAATATGCAGTGCAAGACGTAAAAAAATGTGAATAAAAAAGCATTAAGTCATCTGCTAAAGTCTGACATCATAAATACAGCAAAAAAAACTGCATAAAACAAAGTCCGCCATTGATTAAATTACTCCAGTCAGGGGAATTATTAAAAAAATGATTTCTTTTTTTAATCAAGAAACGTTACTGAAGCTGTTTACCTTGTAGAAATATATTTAGCTTTTCAACCTTCATCAAAACATGAATGGAAGTACTTGAACAATGTTCTAGTTTACTCCATTTTTCATCATAAATGTGCCACACCAGAGAGTCCTGCCACTTTCCACATGGCTATAAATGTAAAGTTGCGATAAATTGGCCTTTTATGTTGGCTGCACAGTGGCACAGTTGGTAGCACTGTTGCCTTGCAGCAAGAAGGTCCTGGGTTCGATTCTCGGCCCGGGGTCTTTCTGCATGGAATTTGCATGTTCTGTGCATGCGTGGGTTCTCTCTGGGTACTCCGGCTTCCTCCCACAGCCATGCGATGGACTGGCGACCTGTCCAGGGTGTACCCCGCCTCTCGCCCAGAACGTAGCTGGAGATAGGCAACAGCACCTCCTGACCCCACAAGGGACAAGGGTGTAAAGAAAATGGATGGATGTTGGCAAACATAGTTTGAATTGGGTCCCTATTTATGTAGGCATCCAGATTAGACTTCTATTAAAGTATTTTTATCCCCTCAGTTATCAGGGCCTGAGGAAATGTACCTGTGTGAAGAGAATAATTTACAACCAGCAATATTTCAATTGCAACACAGCTGATATATTTTTAAACTTGTGGAGCCATAACACAGCAGCAGGTTTTGAATTTTAGATGGTGAACAAATATGTCAAGGATAAAAGTAAAGATGGAAAATTGTCATTGCTTTCTGATCTACAATTCAGAAACTAAAAATAGCACATCGAATACCTAAACACATTAAAATATCCAGATTGAACTGGTCAGATTGATCTGACCAATTTAAGCAGTATATGCTACTGTTTTCATTCATCATATAGGAACCCTTTGAAATAAAGCTCATTCTCTTATTGCCCTTAGTCAATCCACATTAGCAGAGTATGAGCTGTGATACAAATTACAGTTTGTAATACAAACTGTATTATAGCTTGTAATACAGACTTTATTACAAGCTGCAATAAAGTCAGCTCACAGTTACAGACTTTAAATATCTTACAACTGTAAAGAAAACTATAACCTACAGACTGCTATGCATTTAAGTTCATTTTAGAAAGCGGTGGAATTAAGCCATTACTTCCATAAGTAGTACATCTAAATCTTTAACTGGTAGAGAGGCTTATAAATCATTTTTTGTCCCTCACTTTGTTTAACTTTCATCTCACATATTCATCCTCATTCCTTCACTCTTATCCTTCTACCTCCAGTGAATTTTGCCGAGCCGGCATAGAGGAACCAAATATCAGCACTATAGATCATTTTGACAGTTTAATTTCAATCCCTGATTATCAGTCAATTTGATAATTATACTATCCAACCATCCAATTAATGTGTTCTATATTTACAATGATGATCAAGTAAGCTCTCCATTTTTACACCATTTATAAAAGATGAGCTATTGGAACCAAGAGGGAGGTTGACAGCTTCCCTCCAAGGCGCCTTGATTGAGACATAAAAATCGGCGTCGCCACATTCACCCTCCAGAGAAGTTTCACCGGTCTGCCTCCACCCATGCCTTCACACTCAACAGAGCATGTTGGGGAATCACAACAAGAGGGAAAGACGGAGCGAAACGGAGCAGAGTCAAAAGGATGATCAAAGGATTTCACACCTCCTCCTTGGCGTCTCTCCTCTGGTGTCTGCTTCAGCGCAGCTCAGAGGGTGAGTGGTGCACTGTGCCAGTGAGTTACTGACACAGAAACACACAGAGCACCAAGATGCAGGACCAGCGCTTCATGACTTCATGCCTCGCTCACTCTTTGCTGTTAGCTGGGCGTCTCAGTCTCTCCATGAGCGAGTCAAAATCATGCACCACAAGCAGCAGTGCATCGTGGGGGATTAAGTAGCTGCAAATGGGACGTGGTGAGGAAGGAGTTTTCGTCTGAAGTGTGAAAGGCTTTTCTAATACAAAATACTATGAATTTTATTGGACCAGCAATAAACTAAAACAGTACTCTAAAACTCTAAGTAAAGAACTAAAAAGTGTGGTTTGAATTTGCATTCAACACCTCGAGTCAATACAAGCTCAGTCTGGATAGAGAGTTTTTGTGAACATCAGTTATTAAGCCAAGCCTCAACTGTATTTAGATCTGGAAATTGACTGGGTCATTCCAACACAGGAACATGCTTTAATCTAAAGCAGTGGTTCCCAAACTTGGACCTTAAATATCCCCAACCTGTATGTTTTAGATGTGTCTTTATTTATCAGTTAAATCTCACATCTTCCCTAACATTACCAAAGAAGAGCATCCATGGAGCATTGTCCTGCTACCACCTTGTTCCAAGGTGGAGATACTGTGTTCAAAACAATGTGCAGTGTTAGTTTTCCACCACCTGCAGTAAAGCCAAAAAGATGCATTCCAGTCTCTGAACACCTTCTGCACACCTTCTCTACATTGCCAACTAGATACATCAGATGGGATTTCTTATGGCTTTCTTTCCAAAATAGCTTTCTTCTTTTCACTTTTCTGTTTTTGCCAATTTTGTGGAGCGTGTCACTAATAATTGCCATTTCAGCAGATTGTCCTACCTGAGCTGTGAATCTCTGCGGCTCTTTCTGCATAGTGTGCATGACGAGGTTCCAGGTTTTGTTTGTAGAATATATTTAACAGTTAAATAATCAACTGTAAAATTGATCATTTCAAAGGTTTTGAAATTGCCATATGCTTGCTTTATGTGAGAATCATGAAAATAAAACAAAAACAAATGTTCTTGGTTGAGGATATCTCCCACACATTTTTTTTTTAACTCTCACAATGTTTTATTTGTATCATCATGTGTAAATTTGTTCCTCAACGGAAAAAAAATTAGATATGAAATTTAGGAGTGGGTGTCCTTCATTCAGGTGTGATTTTTGTCAACCTTATTTAGAAGCACAATGTCTTTTTACAAACTACCCTATAATCATAATTTTCTCGTTCCCCTAATTTTCACAGATGATGTGCCTCCCTATTTCAAGACAGAACCAGTGCGCAGCCAGCTGCACCTGGAGCGCAACCGGTTGGTGCTGACCTGCATGGCGGAGGGAAGCTGGCCGCTGGAGTTTAAATGGATCCACAACACCACAGAACTAACACGATTCTCACTGGAATATAGGTGAGTGCAAAATCAATTAGAAATGATTGGAGTCATCATGTTTGTTGCTACAAATTGAATTAACTACCCGACCATTTTAACTATTTCATCCATTATAAATGGACATGGGAGCTTTTATTCGAGATAATCAGGCTTCTACTGGCAAATACTGATTTCTGTTTTTTCTTCATTTCCACCTTTCCTGTTCTAATTTAACTTGATTCCTCTTTTCCTTTAAAGAAAAATAACACTGTAGACTCGTTTGTATAAACTTTGTTTTGATTTACAAATTAAATGTAGCACACATCAACCATTAAAGATAAATAAATGCTGTTTGTGCTTTATAAGATAATGTGTTTGGAGTCCAAGGGGAAAAGATTATCTGATTTCATGCATTAAGGCAAAAATATTAGAGAACATGTTGTTTGTTGATCCCTTTACAAGATAAAAAAATAAAATAAAAATGCGGCAGCAGTACACTACACACTTTTAAAATGCAATGATTACAAATTTTAATCAGTATTTTTAAGGTGATTGTGAGGATATATAAGTATAAATTATAATTACAAATGCAATTTATTTACTGTGCTTTCTTTATAAAATTAGTTAATTTATTGCATACACATTTATGCATTTTATGACTTCTTACGCGGTTCAAATGTGGCATATTTGAATCTCTGTGTAATATTTACAGTTAATACTAAAAGGATTCTTATCCCATCTCACTTTGGATTAAAAATTATTTAATTTGATCACCATGTGTTTTCTACCTGGGTACAGTATGAATTGAATTTTTGGATTGAGGATTTGATTGAAATCTGGAGGGAGCTAAAGAATAGGCCGATGGTAAGAATGTCTTCCAAACTCAAAAAACTGGAGTTCATAAACAAAGAAGCTGAAATTCCAATGGAAACATCCAAAACATTTTTTTGGTAATGAATTCTTTAATTGATTAGTTTTTTATTATTATTTTTCAAAAGGAGAAAAATAAATTAATTACCTTTTCATAAAATTATTTTGATTTTTTTTTTTTTCTTAAAAATGTATTTTTGTTATTAAATTAACAAGAGCCTTACAGATAAGTCCCTCCAGCCCTTTTTAGCAGTGGTCCAGTGACATTGTCCAAACCCACCGGTAACCTGTCTTTATCTGCCTCACATCAGATAAAGAAACTCATCAAAATGTCATTTAATGAGTTTGTGCAGATGTGTGTTGCTAAGGTCTGAAAGTTGTTCACCATTCAGTAAAGTCACAGGCATGTCTGACTCAACAGGCTCATAATGGGCCTTGAATATTGAAATGTACTGAAAGTTTAATCTAACTCCCATTGGTGCATTTGTCTCACAACTTCACATTGCAATCAGCTAAACCATGCCCTTTATGTTGAAACTTTACGTATTGTATTTAGATCATGCTGATTAACGCTCCCTTTAGATGTTATACATCTATGATGTTTTAAGATTAAGCTTATCTAAAATTAATGTGATAAAAAAGTGAAATTGCATGTCCATGTGTTAAACCCTTTTGTCACCTTTAAAAGTTTTGTAGATAGTTTTCTACATTTCCACTCACCATTACGATACCCTGTATGTACATTATCAAAGAAAGCTTTACTGTTTTATCAGGCATTTGTCAAATAAATAACGACTTTCGATTTAGATTTTCTATTTTTATTGCCTTTGCCTCACTCCTTCCCCTCCGGGCTCAGTGACCTCCATCACTGTCTCTGGAGAGGTTGCAAACAAGCAGGAGGCGTGAATGAGGGTTAGGGTAGCAGATAAAGCGCCTTTAATGGTAACTGGAAGATCCTAATCATGTGGCAAACATTGCTCTTATCTTCGGCAACAGTGTGTCTGCACCGTGAGCTTCCGCTGCAGTGTAAATGGAGCACTGGAGGGCCGAAGGAGAGCTTGCTGAAAACACGGCGGATCTTAGCTGAGCTGTTGTGCTCATATGTGAGGGAGCAAATGAATGTGGGGGGGAAAAAAACATAAAAAAAAAAAAAAACAGAGGCTGGACATACAAGCAATATCCGCCTTGTTGATGGAGCACCTTTCTATGGAGCTCGATAAGACCAGAGTGGAGGCAGCAGCTGGGTAGGAAGGGCAGAAGTGACACACATACAGTATGCCTGAACAATTGATTTGAATGGACTGTACTTAAAAACAACATAATCCACTGGAGCTTCAGTTCCCCTTCAACTGGGATTCTGAGTGGACGACTGAGTGATGGAATACATTTTTAAGTAAGCACTCTATAGGCACAAAGCAAAGCTTGATTAGAGAGCAAAAGTATTCATACCCTTTGACCTTCATCACTTTTTGATACATTAAAACCACAACGTGAACTTCTGCCCTAGTTTGTCGTTTTTTTGCTAAATCCCTCGAGGTTTACCGCCATCCATCTTTCCACAAACTCTGACAAGCTTCTCTTTGATATGGTGCCACAACTGTTTCTCGCTATAGGAATAATGTATTTGGAATCATATGCAATGTTTTTTTTTTTTTCCCTGCACTGCATATGATATGGCTTTCAGATTATTTCGATAACATTGTGTAGATCGCTCTTTCCGATTTCAGGTGATGGATTGAACGGTGCTCTGTGGGATGTTTAAGCATAGGTTATTGCTTTTTAAGCTAACCTTGGTCCACATTTCTTTAGCACAAAACCCTACCATTTTAAGCTACAACTTTTAATATCCAATGTGGGTAACTGAACATAAATAAAAACCAGTTGTACTGTTTTTTATTTATGGGCGTCAGAGGAAGGGAGTCTGAATATAAATGCATGTCTAACCTTTCAGATTTTTCTCTGAATTCAGAAGCAATGTTTCATTAGTACATTTAACCATTAGGTGATACTCTGTGTGGGTTTGTCTCAGATAATAGAAGTGTCTCGCTGTTTTAAAAGACAAAGAAAATATGCTAATATTGAAAAAGGCAGTGTGCATTGATGTTCTGGTTTATTAAATAAATTGACTTCATGATATATTACGATGTGTACAGCTGTGCCTAAGGGCAGTTTCGTCTTCATACTCTTCCTCATTCCTCAAGTCTGCCTTTTTGTTTGTGCCAAGAGAGTATTTGAGCAGCACAGACCCCCATATTAATGAGGTTATGGATAAGGTCCCCGGTGCTGAGTGCTGCTTTAAATATTGACACCATGCGACTTGACCTTGTGTCCTCTGGCGAGCGATCGATACTGCAAGGCCTGCGAGGGCATTATTATTCAACACGTAGGTAGGCGAGTGAGACAGAAAGTGTTCTGGAGGAGGAAAGCAAGTGGTTCCAGCGTAAGGAATGCTGCTCTCAGGAGAGATCTGGATTAGCATTGACTGCTGTCACTCAAGAGTACCTGCACACAATGTTTGTCCAGCATTCTTCTGTGTCTGCCACCTCCGCCACCCCATCCACTTTTAAGCAATTTTATAGATTATGCACCAAATTACTGTTCATATTTGTCACAATTAGGGATTAACATCAGAGGGGAAGATCAGTTGAGAAATATTCTGTGCACGAGTCTTTGGTAGATCGATAAGTGCACAACTACAGATCACTGCAACTTTCTCTCTGGGACTAAGACCTATGGGGTTAGGCCCTGGTACTTTGCTCGTCTTTATTCTGCCAGTTAAAATAGAACCTTAATTAAGAGAGTTAATTATTAATTAAATCTCAAGAGATGAGTTTGTTTGTCAATTGGTTCTTGGCTGGATTGCTGAACTGAGGGCTCTCCTTGCCTGAGAAGGGAGCTTTTTTTTTTTTTTCTTTGTTTCTACTTCTTTGTAGAAAACGAAGAAAACAATTTTGAACACTCAGTCTTTTAATCAACAGATGCTCACTGAATGAGATGGAAAAAACACAAAGGAAGAGGTTTGACAGCCATAGCAGACTGAATTCATGCTGATGGACTTTTGATTTTTATCTGCCGGCTCATTTTTTCCCTTGTTGTTGTCAGTTTTGGAGGAGAGAATATCCCACCCCACCCCCTTATGGTACAACTGCAACAAAAGAAGAGCTTTTAACCATCAGGAAAAAATAAAATAAAATGCAGAAAATGAGATTAACACTTTGACAGCTAAAGTAATGGAGTGTCACTTCTGTGTCTCTGGTAATAACTTGTCTCTGGAAATTAAATGTGGTGCTATCTTCTGAAATATTCATTGAAGACATTTGTACAATTTCCAAATCAAGGAACGGGTAGGTGCTCCAGGCAAATATATAGATTAGTTTAAAGTCGTGTATTTGCTGAAAAGACCTACCTCAATCCTCTCTTCGCACTTTTGATTTCCCTTTCATCCTCCGTCTTTGTTCATTCTCTCTGCCTCGGTTTAATCCACTTATATATGAACTACCATCAAGCATCCTAAACAGGTGTAATTTCATGGTAGCACTGAGCAAATTAACACAAGTTCAAAACAATATTATTCCACGTCTTAAGGGAAGAAATGACAGACCCAGCTGACTAACTGGATAAAGATGAGGGAAGAGCAGGAGGAAAATAGAAGCAGATGTCAGCATGTGTGTGCATAGTGTTTTTTGCCTTTCTACTTTATCTGATGAAGTGACAGTCACAATGGATTTTCAGGAATTCTGTTTTCACTGGGGATGAACCCCTTTTTATCTGCCATTAAACAACATTTTGTTATAAACTCTTAAAAATGTGATTGCACCTGGACTAGAATGTTGCTCAAAACCTGTTTTCCTGCCAGAAGCAAAACATTTATGAGTATACTGAACTTAATGTAGCTACGGATGAGTTTCATTTTATATTTCACCGTCCTTTGTATTATGAGAAATAATTTATCATGATTCAACTGAAAAACAAGAAAAAAACAAAAAGAAAGTGCTCTGTTTTTGATGTCCGCAACACATATGTTAAGTTGGGTATTTAATGAAAGCTATTTTTGAGTTAGCAATATTCAATGAACAAGCTTGGTGACAAAGACAGAGAGTTTTGTAGTGTCAATAGTTCATCTTTTTTGCTGTGAAATTATAATTTTTTTCATTGCTTTTGCAAATGATAAAGTTTGGGAATCTTGTTCAGTGGCCTTCTTGATATCCTTTAGATGTATGTGTATAAGGTGTATCTTGTACTGTGGGCACCACAGTATGGTGCATGACACTCTAAGAAATAAATCAAATGACATCAAAAATCTTTGCCTAGTAAAAAATTGTATTTTGTTCTAGCATCTTCCTGGGATCGGTGAAACATGTAGCTTTGGCTCCTGTAACTGAAATATCTCCACATCAAGGTCATTTCTGTGTTTTGTTGGAGTACAAATCTTTACTTTGCTCCTTTTTTTTTTCTTTTAAATATTCTGCTTCCTGTTAAACCAAAACCATGATATTTCTTTTTGTTCCATTCTTTGTTAATTAAATGAAATAGAGGGGGAAAAAAAGAAAAATGCCAAATTTTGTTTTGTAACTTGCAAGCTGTTTTTGGTAACACTTTATTTGACGGGTTGTGAATAAGACTGAATAAAAAAAATATAGTGATTAATAAGATAATTTATCTTTTAAGGTGCATGTGATGCCGAAATTAATAGTAAATAATAAAGACTTTGTGGTATTCTGATTTAGAAATGTAATTAGATTAGTTGTGTTATCACCCCCACGTCTCTAGAGGCAGTAGCAGGCCCAAAAAGATGCAACTAAGGAGCAGATTTAGAAGTACACCGAAATCTACAGAATTTGTTAAAAACTGTGAGCTGCAGTGAAGAAAATAAAAGAGAGAAGTTCAAATACATGCTGAGAGTGAAACTCCTTCCTAATGATGACGATATATCACAGATTCCAAAAGAAAATAAAAACGGGAGACCGCAGATAATACAGGAAATAGAGCCCCCTTGACTTCCGGAGTGCAATGGTCCCATTTCCAAATAAGGTATGAGACTGACAGTGGTCCGTCCCCGCCCCTTTCTGATTGCTGCAGCAAGGTGTACTTGATCTTGTGGGAACAACCCAACACAAGTTATAATGGCCAGACCTCCTGTTTAAAAAGAAGCGAAGTATGTCACATATTACATATGAGGTACGTGTAAGATAATAAGTTATCTTTACATTTTCTTTGAGAAAATAACATTGACTATGTACTCTTTCTTTATAATGTTAACTATGAGCAATTCAAGCCAAAGTTATCTTGCTGTAAGTTAATATTAGCTAAAGTTATTAAACTCCATTACTGTAAAGTTAGCCCTTAATAGGTTTTTCCCTCCAATTTTAATCTTAACAAATTAAAAGCTAATATGTTAGTCAAAGTTATCCTTTATGTGCATTATTTTGCAATTTGTGATGTGCTTGTGTTCTTTGCTTTGGCAACTTTATCCACATGAAGACCCATTTTAGGCTAAGGAAAAATGGTGGGGAGTGGGGTAGAGAAAGGTGGCTAATGAAGACATGCTACAGGTGTGGAGGGTGGTAATGAGGACCAGCCACCAGAGAAAGAAATCCCTGTTTGACCAAACAGAAAGAAGCAGATGAAATATTCCCCAAGAAAATTAGGTGAGTCGTTTTTGTGTTACTATTTTCTCCAGGTGAAGGGGGGTGTTACGTTTTAGACAACTAATTGTTGTCAAATGTAAAACTGGTGTTTAATCTATTTATTTATTAATAAACTTCTTAAGCCATAAGCCAGAGTATCTGGTTGGAAATCATTTTGAATGCTCTTTTAGTGAAAAGATACATTTATGTGCCTAAAACTATGCATTAAATGATGCATTCTGAATAACAACAGGATGTATGAATTTCTACCAAACAAATATTTGATTAGAATAATTTTGTTCAGCTCTAGTCTTTATGCTACTTGTATTGAGAAATAATTGTATTGCCCTTTATAACAACCAGTCAAGTTAACTAGACATTTGTCTGTGAGTGTACCATTCTGACAGTGTGCAGCAAGGGACATTTTCGGAATGGTATTTAAATAAATGCTGAATTAAGATCACATTACATTTTTGTTTATTTGTTTGTGTTCTTTTTTTGAAGTGACCACAATGGATTGAGTCATCACCCGCTATGAGAATGTCCAGAAGAGATTCATCAAGTTTGAATTGATGAAAAGGCTTTCACCATGATTAACATTGACCACAACCATTGCAAAAACAGCCATTATTTCTGAGCATTTCCAGACACCTTTAAAGAGCTGCTTCCAGGAAATTAAGACGGCAAGAAGAACTCCCTGTTATCAGAATGTTACAGGAAGACTATAACGAATGAGATGGCAGACACAATCAAAGCAAAAAATGTTACGACTGTTGAAAGAACCTATTTTCTTAAGTTAAAGAATAAGAAATTCTGTTTTAATTTTTCAATCAGTATTTCAGAGTTACAATATACTGACCAGCAGTTAACCCTCTGTTTGAACAACAAGTAATTCTTTGTTTTATTCCAATGTACAAAGGCTTTGTTCTACAGCTATGATGGTAGTTATAAGTAGTCCAGTGTTTTCAACTTCAATTGAGGTAAGATTTAACATTAATTACTATGTTAATATAGCACTTGGCACTGTAATGACAATTAATGATATCTTTATAACTGTTGCTACTTGTTTCACTTTACTTGAGGTAAGAGATAATATTAATGACACTGTAATAACACTTAATGACATTTTCATAACTTGCTGCTTGTTTCACTTTACTTGAGGTAAGTGATAATATTAATAATACTGTAATAACACTTAATGACAGCTTCATAACTGTTGCTACTTGTTCCACTTGATGTAAAAGGAATTATTAATGACTTTGTTATTAAATCATTTGACAGTGTAATAAAGCTTAATGAAATCTTTATTGTTGGTCCTTCTTGTTCTGCTTTATTTCAGGTAGGGCAAAATATTAATTTCTGTTTTGTTGAAGCTTTTGACAGTGTAATTACACTTAATGACGTTATTATGACATTTATTACGTGATTATTTTTGGTTAATGTCAAGTTGTCAAAACAAAGACATTTTGAATAATGTCAACTTTGTATTAAGTGTCATGATTTACCGAATGTCACTTTATGACAACAGTCATAAATATTCATGTAGACTTACTCATGTTCATGACAGATATTATGTTTATGACAGTGTCATGACAGTCTTACTCACAACCCGTCAAATAAAGTGTTAATTTTTTATTATTTTTTTTTTTTACTTTGAGCCAGTATTTGAATTTTGCAGTTCGAAGAGTAAAACAAAATCTAAAAATATGTCAACAGAAAAAAATATTAGGACAAAAAAGCATTAACTGACCAACTGATTGGGATTTTTTAGGGTGTTTCAACTTGTCATCACGGTAGCTCTATTACCATCAGTCTAGTTTTTACAGAAGCGCAAGAATAGCATCCAGTCGCAGTACATCAAGTCATCACATCAGGGCACAGCTTGGACACAGCATTTCTCCCTGGATGCCTCTAATGGATTCCTGGCCATAACTAAAAAAGAAAAAAAAAAAAAAAAGAAAAAACAATCTGTCTTGCTACTTTCTTTACAGCCTCCAGAAACAATAGATTTTTCTTTTTAACTTTCTTTCCTCTCTTACACTTCATCAATTTGTTTTCTGCAGCTTAGAAGAATGAGTCAAAAGTCCAAGAAAGAACAGGTTGTTGGTTTTATTATGTGCATCTAATTACCAGTGCATCACTTTGCTTTAGGCAGGTGTTGTGCTGGTAGGAGTCAGGTTTTGACTATGAATAACTAAAATATTTGCTTAGGGCAATTATTAATAAAACTAGTCAAGCAGTTTAACAACAATTATTGCTTATAAATATGTGCCTGATGAGGCAAATCATAGATAAAGACATAAGTCTGACAGGGCTGTCAACTGCACCACCCTATAACCACACATTAACAGTGGCACAAGTATTTACAACTTTGAAAACTCTTAGAAATTATATATAGCTGAAGTGACTCTTCAGTTTATGCTTAAATATAACTAAAGGATTAATATGTGCCCACCATGCCCACCATCAAGTGTGCTGAGGGTTCTGTTATAATGTGGGCTTGTTTATCTCATGTTCTGGGAAACTTTTTGTAGTTCATCGCCTTTTGAAATACCAGCGCATTTTAAATAAAAAAATCTGTTCTCATCGCTCAGCAATTAAAAAGAGTTAGATTTAATTAGATGTAAAACAACCTGTTCTTATGAACATTAGTTTCTTTCTGAGTCACAGTTAAAAGCTAATTACTTTTTGCAAAGGTTGTAGCTGCTGCATGTTAGATTGATTATGAACATAAAGATATATTTCTGGCATGTTTACATTATACTGTTTGGGTGTAAAAACCTCATATTGCAGTTAAATCATAGGTGATAAAAAGTGTTAGATTTTTTTTTTTTTCACTTTATTTTTCTTTTACATCTGTTTTCGTTTGTAGTGTATTGTTGTTTTGTTTTTTTTCCTTGTAAAGTGTCCTTGGGTGTCTTGAAAGGAGCTAACAAGTATGATGCATTATTATTATTAGTATTATTATAAATCACAGCACAACAAATACACACCACTAGAAATATCAACAGAAAATATCAATGTAAAGCATGTGCTTTATATTGTTCCTTAAGAACATACAAATACGAGGTGCTGTGGTGGAGCAGGGGTAAAGCGGCTGTCACAGGTTCAAGTCCTGACCTGATGACCTTTGTCACATGTCTTCTTCCTCTCTCATTACCGACCTTCCTGTCTGACCTCTCAAATAAAAGCCAATAAAACCTTTTTAAGAAATGAATGTGCAAACACTCCTAGAAATGTTCAGACATCAATATATTTTGGGGGGATTTTATTTGACAAACAGACGCAAAGTTCAAGAGTACAGACAGTGAAGATGGAAAATGTATGTGAACAGATATGATCAAGTCTTAACACAAATGTTTAGGTTTTGCATAAAGATTTTGGTGGAAAAATCAGTCTTCATTTTTTGCAAACTCCTTAAAAAAAGGTTGCGTGATTATCCTAGAATTCCAGACTTCATCCATTTCTCAAGCAACAGTGACAATCTTCCGTCTCATCTGAAGTAAAATTGCACAATATGTCAAGCTTTAATAGAAGCAAATAATTTTTTTAAATTAATTTGTAACATATTAAAATTGCTTATTAACAGACATAGCGATTAGTTATTTTCTTGGCCCATTTCCTTTCCAACTGAGAATTGTTTAAATACCGCCGTGTATTACTGGTTACTCTCTCCATTTCTTTGTGACCACAGTGTGTATAACTTCTGATAGTCACTCCTAAAAGAATAATGACTAAGGTGGTAAAGTTTAAGTAATCTCAAACTGGTTTTCTTGGAATTAGCAAAAAATCCCACTTCAATAACCACCACAGTCACCAAATCTCAGTCTAATAGCACCTTTGGGATGTTGTGGACGTCGAGATTCACATCTTTAATTTGCATTCTACAAAGTTGTGGTAATTATGTGATGTTGCCATGACAATATGAATCAAAATCCCTATGGGGATGTTTTTATCACCCTTTTAAATCTATGCTATGGAACTTTCTGGACTTCTTCCAAAGGGAACTCGACACTGGCAGAGTGAAGTAGTTATATGACATCATAATTAAAGTCAAGTTCAACATAATGAAAGTCATATCGACTTAGACAAGTCACTGTGGCATTAACCTCATGATGACACCGGGGTCCTCATGGATCCATTGACTTACATGTAAGCATTTTGAGGGTGACAGTTAAGAGGTTAACACAAGAGAGAAAGCGGAATGTGCCTAATAAAGTGGACGAGAAGTATATACTGACTTTCATTTTCAACCTGGATTTTAATTATGAGCTGCTCTCAAGGGTTTCTTCCTACTTTTGTCATTACAGAATATTTAAGAAAACTCTATAGAAATAGTTGATGAAACTTTTCTAACGCAGACAGTTGTCTCTTTGTGTTATCCTCCTTGTGTTATTCCTTCTGTTATCCTCCTTAAAGGAGGATAACAGAAGGAACATGCAGTAGCTGCTCTCCTCAAAGCCTTTAGACAAATTACCACTATTGATTTCTAGTATCCTAAGGCAGTACACCTCTTCTACCTGTCATGTTTAGTGTATGTAAGCTGTTATGAAGAATGAACAGAATAAAGACTTCTATAATTTCCAGGAGATTTTGAACATGACTGAATGCATTTGAAAAGACGTCTTTTAAATGTATGATGTATACGGCATCGATTTGTTCTTACAGACATGCTTGTGCCTCAGTGAGTAACTGGAAACACGTAGGTTTGATTTTCTGCCAATGTGCCAACAATTCAGTTGAACTAGTTGATCTACGGTATGGATATTTTAAGTGTTCCGTGAGACAACATAAGACATATAATCATTCTGTTAGAAAATCAGCAGCCTTCCATCTTCCATCATCCATAAAATAAATAATTAGGCTGTCAAAACTACTAATTTCCCACTGCACCTGCTTTTGTTTACGCGACACAAGCTGTTGAAAGTGACGTCGCCGTAAGAGAGCTCATTAAACGGAAGTAAAGAAGCGTCAGACTGTTTTATGAGGGCAGAGGCCTTTCTGAAAGCACCAAACTCCATAATAAATAAAAAAAAAAACATATAAACTAAATTAACAATTACAAGTTAGCGACTACAGGTTGTGCTATGCTACTGATTTTTTTAATTTCATGATGCAATTGCAGAAGGATTGCACTTTTTTTAGACCAGGTTAGAAATAAATTGCTCTGTGTAGCTGAGAGGTTTTGAAACACCTGGATGAAAGGAAAAATCTCAAGTGTCAGCAATTGCATTTCCAGTGGGGACAAAATGTTTCATCCTTGTTGCCTGATGCTTTTTTTTTTCTTTTTACTGATCGTTTGCTGTAATTGCAGTGTGGCTTCTAATGCTTGAAAGTTGAGGTTTATAAAATGTATTATATATTTATCTATATATCTATCTATATATCTGTATATATGTATATATATAAGAGGCCGCGTTAACAGAATATTTTCCGTATTTGACTGGTTATTTTTTTAAATGACCGGAACATTTAAAGCGCTTGACTGGTGCACATGGGCAGACATTATACACAGAGTTCATCGCAGAGGCAACTAAACTCAATTAATAATAATTTTAAAAATCTTTTCTGAGTATCATCTCATGGACTCTGAACTAAATGCGTCTTTCTGACCGAGAGCTGACAGCGTGTGGTTAGGAAGCACATTGCAAACCTTTGGTTGACATGACGCGTTTAATTCCAGACCAGAGAAAACTAAAGAGAATGCAATGTTGTGTTAATCCATTTATCGTCTAAACAGAGGAGCCCGAAGTTTATCTTGAGGAAATAAATGACAGTGTAGAAGTAGACCGTAACATGCGCAGTGCACTGCTCAAACAACGCGGACGCGGCTCCACCGCTGCGAAGAATTAAACTTAACTCATCCTGCTGTTTTAACAAATGGAGTCTTCTGGGTGCACGTTACCCTCCCGCGCCCAGGAGGAAAATCAGATGTCAGGGGGGGTCAGGGCCCCCCTGATTCCCCCTCTGGCTCTGCCCCTGCTTGGGAACTGGCAGCAGACTTTAATGACAGATCATAGCCTTGCCACCTATCATCAGCCATCTCTATCTTTCTCTATTTTCATTATTCCATCCTCCCTCTCCATCCCTCTCAGAGCTCATTCCTCCCTCTTTTCTCATGTCCCTCTATCCGTCTCCCTGCCACTCCTCCATCTAATCATTTCTCCTGAGTGGGGCTAATTAAAGGGGATCTGACGGAGTGCGCTGACCACAGGAACATCAATCAATCCCTGTCCGACACAGTGAGCCTCCCCGCCGGCTCCTCCGACCTGCTGCCAACGCGCACAACTCCGCAAAGGTTAATTGTATTCATTATATAAGGGACGGAGTGAAAGAGGGAGGCAAAGAATGAGCGAGAACACCATCTAAAGTCACCCTGAAGGTTCTGCTGCGTTGGTAAATTCTCTGTAGGCCATAGTAAGGTTCAACTTGGATCAACAACACCACCTGTCACCTGTTTACCTCTTAATCTTTTCGACTAAGACCTTTATGTGGTCCTGTAGTTTCATTCACATGGTGCTCCATCAGCCACTCAACCTGCCTCTCTTCCTTCTCGGCAGAACACATATACATAATTGTATTAATTCAGCTGACGGAACATATGAAAGGAGTCACGCATCATTAATAGAAAATTCTGATTAGCTGATTAAGCCCTAACAGATTCATTTAGACCCTTGGATCCAACTGACGTTAGTGGTAATGAGTTTTGATTCTGTTCATTTTTTTGTTAGATATATTAACAGCTTTTCAACACCCTCAACTATTTGTCACCACAGTCCTGTGTTACTTTGATAGCTTCCACTTTTAAAGCACAGATGAAGTAGTTTTTTTTTTTTCATGGATTCAATTAAATGTGTTACACTAAACTGTTCTTTATTTATTTACTAAATTCTTTGGTCAATTTATTTGCCCAGATCAAACCTCGGATTTTACTAATATTCAGAACTATAGAACTTTCTAATCTTTCCTTGCAGTAGAACCAACATCTTCAATTTATTTGATTGGGATTTTGAGTGATTTCCAACATGAAGCGCTGGACAATTAAGTTGAGAATAATGTAGCTTTTTCTTCTTTATGTATGGTGTGACTTACTAATAAGCCCATCCTGTTCAATCCATCAGAAGTGACTGAGACATTAAACAGAAAGTATCTGTATGCCATTGAATCTGGGTATAACTTCAGTATAACAACAGCTGTTCTTTGAAAAATCTTAACCTAATGGGATGGTAAACAAACACCGTCGGGAAAACAAAGAAACACAGCAAACAGGTCAGATAAAAAATTATGGAGAAGGTGGTGTCCATTCTCAGTCATCCAGGTCGTGAAAATCCTCAGTGATTCAGTGGAGTGCGACTTCTTCTCTGGTTTCTTGAACCTGTTTCACCGCTCATCCAAAAGGCTATTTCAGTTCTAAACAGGGTTGGAAGTAACAGGCATATAACTTGATGTGAATTGCTTAAAAACAGCCTAGGGAGACCGGTCAGAGCTGAAGAGTAAGTGTTAAGTAGATAAAATTTTAGTCCATTTCCTCTGTTTAGTGTTGGTTTTTCAAGCTTAACATATAGATGGCGTCTTTCATTTTTCATTCAATCCACCTGTCATCCCTGTTCAAAATATGAATATTGTTGTCATGTAAACAAACCGCTGATTTTTGACCCAACAAAGAAGAGCAAATATCTTCATGAAACAAAAGACTTCTTGTTTTGTACCTAACACTTAGGAATCATGTTTAGTTTCCACCAACTCATGGTGGGCAGCGTAGCAAACATGTGCAAGAAGGATTTCTGCACTTTGCCCTGAACACAGCATCCCCATGGTGGTGGCAGCAACATACTGTGAGAATTTTCTCCTCAGCAAGTAAAGAGAAACTGGTCATGCTTGGTGGGAAGATAGATTGATGGAGGGCAGTTATGAAAAAAATGGAACAGAAGTTTCACCTTTCAGCACAACAACAACGCACAGATAGAGTTACAACAAATGTAATAGTCCTATGTTAGAATCGCCAAGTCAAAGTGCAGACTTAAATCAAAAAGGGAAAAATTTAGACGTGCCTTACAAACATAAAGCAATTCCATGTTATGGGTAAATAGAGTTCATTGCAAAGAGATAAACAACAAAAAGGTGTTTATCAAAACAACAATAAGAGTTTTGTTAAGCAACAAAACTCTTTTGAAGCAGACATTTGAACATCTTTCAGATGCTATTAACTTTGTAAAGAAATACATGTGTTGTATAAAAACTGACTCTCAAATCAGACATTCAGAGACATAAATAATATCAGCGACTGTTTGTAATTTATATATAATTTCTACTCTTGCCAAACTTTTACTCTGTGAATGAACGCATCCAGCTTGACTAATCACCCTCTACATTTGATAGAAACAATTAACATAACCGAGGTCAGCCTTATTAGCATAATTATGTTTTCAAGTGGAGCTTTGGATCTGCAAGGTCTGAAACTGGGCTGTTGGCACATTGTGAGGCATTTTCACATGTGAGTGGAAAAGCTAACCAACAGGTGGCTGCTTTGAATGGGGGATTTAGTTTTTTGACACATGAATGATGAGTCCAGGTTGATGCCAAAAGATGTACGTGAATTGAGTAAATAATGAAAACTGTCTGTCTGCCCAGCATTCCACATCAGAAAATCAGATAAACAAATAACTCCTAAAGGAAAAAAAAAAACTGTCAGGCTTTCAGTTTTTACCAATAGGGTTTGTTTGTTTCACCAATAGGTTTTGTTTTACTAATAGTTTATTGGTAATATACTGAATGAACATTTATGTGTAACGTTTAACTACCTAACAATAGTGGAAATAAGACTAAATGCAATAAGGAGTTTATTCTTATTGCTTATTTTTTTATTATTTGGAGGATAATCTACTGAAATGTTCATTTCAAAATCATTGTTGGAGTATGTGGTTAATTTTACAAAAACACAGTAAATTTTCAAAATTATTCTATTTATTCTGTTTATTCGTTTTTCAACTATGGGAACCTGTCCAAAACTTGTAGAACAATTTAATTCATTCTTTTTTTATTTCTTTTTTTTTTTGAAAGAACATTTTGATCACACATATAGATGCACCATAAATCAACTAATAATTTGAATTGGAGACTTGGAGACTACTACTCTGACTCTTGATTGGGAACTCAGGCAATGCATTATTGACAGTCCACTGCAAGAACTTTGATGATTTTTTTGGGTGGGAGGGTTATAAACTCTGCCAATAGTTATGGACAGACAGTACGTTTATGTACTTTTGATGTACTTAAGTTTCTTTGCTGCTAAAGTCCAAAATACAACCTCTATCCCAAATAACATGGAGGCATTTTTTTTCTCATTTTTCTGATGACATACTTAGAAAACAAACAAAAAAGTAATTGATCAAAATCTTAATTGGCAGATCAGATGCCAAAGTCAACAGAAAATGTTTATCTGCTATGACAAGCTTAAAGTCCATCTCTAGCTCTTGTAACAACTTTTAACTTTTTTTAAATTCATTTGATAAACTAGCATTAACTGCAGATATATGTACTTGATACAACATACAATGTTTTTAAGGAAACATTTTTTTGCTAAATGAAATACAAGCTCACTAGGATCAAAGAAGAAAACTAAAAAAAGAGTTTTTGCGTCTATCATTACACGCAGATTTGCTTTAGGATGAAGAAATCAAATCTGGCTTACGCAGCCTCGAATCAAGAGAATTGTGTGTTACGCAGAGGATGTATGAAGCCTCAGCTGAGAGGGGCTGATCTGTTTTTAAACTTGGAGAAAAAACATTTCCAGGACAAGCTGATGTGTTCAGACTGACCAATTTACAGTTTCTGTCCTATTCATTTTTGTATATTTCTTCAGCTTCTTGTCAAATACAATCTTGATGTCTCTTTCCTAGATAGGGGTGTAAAAACATAAAAAAAGTTGCACTTTGTGCGTTTCCCTCCCTGTTAGAAGTTTACTTACTGTTGAAAAACTGGTTACACAATCTTGAATTAAATATTTCCTCTGATGCTCAAACATATTAAAATGTATGCCAACATACAGAATTTAACTTGAAATTTTCTCATTGGGAATAAACTCACTGAGGGGTCTGTTTCAATAGCTGTGGGGCAGC
Source organism: Brachyrhaphis roseni (assembly GCA_903066815.1). Taxonomy (NCBI): domain Eukaryota; kingdom Metazoa; phylum Chordata; class Actinopteri; order Cyprinodontiformes; family Poeciliidae; genus Brachyrhaphis; species Brachyrhaphis roseni. The sequence continues at coordinate 15,467 of CAEFZY010005403.1, read as the reverse complement.
TGTGGTGCAAGCTTTCATTTGGAGCTCCTACAGTTCCCCATGCTGCTCAGCTCTCCTGCACATATGACCAAGTGTGTACTTCAATAAGTTTGACCCCTGATTATTGTAATGTTTTGTATACATCATACAATATTTTGCAGCGGTTTTAATCCACCCCTGAAGGTGAGGCTTTTAAAAAGTGGTCTCTATCTTTTGTCTGCAGATGTTTTGATGGGTTTATAAAGTTTCTTTTTGGACATTGAAAACATTGTCATCCCTTTTCATTACCTCACCATTTTCAGGGGAACAATTTTATTTATTTATTTTACTTGTTTATTAAGCCTAAATCTGATCTATGAATGATTGATATAAAAAAAGCTCCAAACTTAAAAGAAAGCTCAGTGATGATCAATACCTTATCTCTTATAAAAGCACCAGCTATAACATAACTTTGAAACATCTTCCGGAAGTCTCAAGACTTCTAATCAATATTCCTTTAAAGATTACAAAAATGTATTGCCACTTAGGAGACAAAATGTCAAGAAATTATCTTTTTTTTACTCAAACAACCAGGATAACGGTTCCATTTATTTTATGTTTTTACTTTGTATTTTTCTGTCATAAGATATGGGACTGTTTGCCTTCAATGGGACACTTTCAAGTTCTAAGAGATGTTGCCTTGGTCAATCCTTACGCAGCTCTTTTCATTCACGCCCTTACCTTTGCCACCATCATCTCCTTGTCATCTATGCTGACAGAATTGTACCGATGGAGACAGAAGTTAGCATTTACTGAAGTGCCATTTCACGACTTTGTAAAAATCAGGTCAAGGATGGGCAATATGAGGATCTTAGATCATGAAGGATTAATAGTGCTTTGATTAAGACAGCTCATTATGTTTATTTTCCTGCCTCAACATGAAAACACAAACCTTTGTTTAGCTGGGACACAATTGAATCTGGCTTTCCATTCTTTGGGTCTTATTCAAGATGGCTTACAACCTGTTACAGACGTGTATAGCTAAAGACTACAGTGGTGCAACAATCAAACATTACTTCACAGTCAATATGTGGACTGCTTAAATGGGAATGCAATATTTATTTGTCTAAAACTTTTCAGAAGTGATGCATCAACGTGCCAAAGCACATGAAGAGTTGCCACCTCAGGGAACATCGTCGGAACATCAAAACACCCCTCGCCCCCTTCCCACCTAAATCCACCCCCACACACACACACAAATCTGTGTTTCTACTCATATTAGGACTTTGTATTGACTCCAGTTCATTTTAGTAACTTCATTTATGCCTAAGCCAGACATTTCCCCTAAATCAAATTACTATTAGTCTATTCCCAACCTTAACCAAAACCTAATTTACACCATACCTGTAGTACATATACCCACACAACCACACACACGTCATGCATCGCACACGCGCACAGACACACATCTGGCTCATTTACATCATCAAGACCAACACATCATTATCATCAACATTATCAAATAGAGGACTTTTGAATCCAATTACATGTTGTTACGACAGAAAGTGATTCCTCCCACTTGTGAAGATTATGCTCCGACCTTCCAGATGCTGTTTGTTAAAGAACTCTTCAAGATAAAAATTTTGTGAATGCAACAGCGAAGGCAGTTAGGAGACTCCTAAAGGAAAATGTTTCACCTCATGCAATAAGGATATTCCTTGACAAGACTTTCCATGCTTGAGTGACTTTCAAATTAAGCATGTACAACTCAGTGAGAGCTAATTCACAACTTCTGACTGGTTTGCTGCCATCTCGAAGATTCCACCAGAGACTCTCAACTGCTGAAATAGTTGGCCGCCCTGTGGATCTCCCATTGCAACATCTTTTAGTAGTTATTGGGAGGTTGTTAAAATGATAGAAGCAGCTGTGCCCTGTCTGTGTACATGATCTCCTAAAGTGGGCTTCATAGGAGGTCGAGCAGCACTAAGGATACAGGCTTAAAGTGTGTTGTTTGGACATGAGCAATCTGCATATAAAAAGACAACTTAACACATAAATAGTTATAACTGTTTGGTTTTTCTCTAATAACACTTTGTCTTTTTAATGTTTTCATCGTAAAAGCTAATAGCTCTTCAGGACAGTCTGTTCGCAGGTTGTCCTTACATTGATGTAATGACTTTTTGGCATTATTTATCCTGTTGATGGTACAACAACATCCAATTCAGTTCCGGGGTTTTTTTGACTCAAAGAAGGAAGGAAGAAAGAAAGAAAATAAATGCACAGTTAAAGAAACAGGTAGAAGAAGGAAAGAAAGACTTTAACAATTTATTTGAGATGTTCCCTTATGGAAATTGATGTCTCCATCACATTATACAAGGCATTGTTAGACATACATGGGTAAAAACAAGGAAAAGGAAACTTAAGACATCTACAATGCAGTTAATCAGTGCACTGCATTTACTTTTTCAAAGATTGTTTTTAATTTTCCGTGATTAATATTTGCATTTGCTCAACTGTTCCACATTAGGTCCAAGACATTTTCCAAACTTGTTAGATGTTGTTCATTTATTCAGTTGAATTAGTGATTTTCAATTTCAGAGTATTTGGCGCAGTGGTTAAAGCAAATGCCCCCCACCCCTGGAGAGCCTGGTTCAAATCAAGCTTGGTCTACTACATTTTGTTGCTTGTACTTGTGACATTGCAATGACAATTAAGTTGAATTATTATTATTGTTTGTCTTTTTGTTTTGTTGCAGGTACCTAATCCCCTCCCTAGATCGCTCTCATGCTGGCTTCTACCGCTGCATCGTGAGGAATCGGGTGGGAGCCCTTCTGCAGAGACGTACAGAAGTACAAGTGGCCTGTAAGTGCACACACAGACTAATGGAACAAATGGAGGAGCGCATGGATCTGGAGCAAGACGGAGGGTGCATGTGCTTAATTACATGCAGAGTACACAATATGCCCACATTCTCTTTGGCTGCCTTTGTATTGAGGACTGACTGGGGAGGGACAGATGCTGGTAGGGTGAAAGATCTACCTGCATCTCATTCAAAGTGTTATCAACCCAGACAGCTGTTCCACTCAGCATTCTCATTAGATTGATTTTTGTTGCTATGGTTCTTTTTAACTTTGCTTCATTTCAATATGACCGCAGCTTATTTCAGACTCCCTCTTTTGTCAACAACATCTGTTGTTTCTTAGTGGAAAGTGCCGCTCCCCTGCACTGAATTCCTGTAAATTTTCCCCCAGCCGCTTTCAGGCTGCTCAGATTCCTCCTCTCGTTAACAAGCTATTAGAGATGCACAGTAGAGGCGTCTGGAGAACGGTCGCGTTGTGACCACCCACACCCTCTTATGCACAACTGCCCCCCTCAGCCCACTTCTACACGCATTCTCCTGCCTCAGTTTGTTGGGTTTGCTTGCTTCTTCAGGTTGCATGGACATTTTGATTGTAATTCCTGCACCGTGTTTACCTGACAATGCAGTCAGCCAGGTGTGACAGAGAAAGAAATGGGGGAGAGACGGGGTAGAGCAAACAGTCCTCTTGGTCCACATCTTCAGTGCTGGACAAATAGAACATTAGTGTCAGCAACTCCCTCCTTCTACTTCTCCTTTCACGTTGCTGCATTTTGGGTCCTCGATCACCAGCTCTATGTGTTGCCACTTCCTTCCTCTGTTGACTTTGTTTTCTGGCCACCATGGCTTTCTATTTATTTCTTGGCTTGCACCCCACTGTCTTTCAGTTCCTCTACATTCCTGCATCTCTCTCATTTCCATAATTCTCTTTTGTCCTTGTATCTGTTGCTCAAACTATGAAGAGTTCCGACGGAGATCCGGAGTAAAAAAAAAACAAGAATTTGGGACACCTGCAGAAAAAAAATGGATAGGATAGAAAAGGATAGGAGTGGAAGAAAAGATTTCCTTTTGGTGTCTGCTTCATTGAGGCGGCACTACTGTGAATGCAAAGACACACCCTAGAGAAAGGGAAACACAGAAAGGTATTACAGATTGGGGAAGGAAGGGGAGGAGGACATCCCATCACAAAAACTGCAGATCAAAGTCAGGGGGATTTGCAGACTCCCCAGATTTTCATTTAAGCTAAGCACCATGGCTACGGTGCAAAGCCAGATTACCTCTTTTTGTTATTCTCTTTGAAAAAGAGCGGGAGAAGGTAAAATAACATTTTCATCAATACACAAGCACTCCAACATCGCTGGTTTGAAGTCTCTCACCTTTATCTCTGCACATTTCAGACATAAATACATCCAAACTGTTTCCTAGACTTAATTGACATTTTGATGTAATGATTCATTCATTTCAGATGAGTTTTCTTTATTACTCCCTCTCAAATTAAAGAAGCAAAAATATGATTCTTACCCTGTGTCATTTTGTCTTACTGACTTCATCAGACCAGGGGAAAGAAAAAACCAAATGATCTCCTTTAACACCAGTCTTTGAAGCACCGGGAATATTGTTGAAGTATTTTTTTATTTTTTTTTCATAAGAAGTCAAAATATGAAACAAATGTGAAAAATAAAGCTATGGAAGAGAGAGAAAAATAAGATCCAACGTAAAGTCAATTTAGCTTCCCCTTAATGTCCCTTTGTGACTCATTACATGTTGCCTCTGAAAAGCCTTTCATGATTTGATGTGGAAACCATAGCAACATCTCTACTCTGTCTGTTAAAGTAACATTTTAGAGCTCAAAGCAAATGGCAACAGCCCTGAGGTCACCAAAGGAAAGAAAGCGACATTTGTTTCAGTGACTCTATATGTGTGGCTTTTCGACACTCCTGTGTTACCTGTCATGCCCCCTGGCACTGCTTGACTTTGTTTTTGTGGTTTATTTGTCTTCTTCTAGTTATGGGCAGTTTTGAAGAGGGTGAGCGCAGTCAGTCTGTCTCTCAGGGGGAGGGCGCCGTTATTTCAGCACCACGGATTCGGAGTTTCCCCCAGCCGCAAGTTACCTGGTTCAGAGATGGACGGAAGATTCCGCCTAGCAGTCGCATGTAAGTTTTTTTTTTTTTTTTTGTATCTTATCAAGAGAGTGTCTCAGTCTTAAAGTTGCTGGAGTGCTGCTCATTTATAACATTTATAACCCTAACATTCTGATCAAGCACATCTTCATTGTGTGCTTGATGACACAACCTGATGATGTGTAAAAGATATTTCTGGTCTTTTTCAGTTTGGTCTAAACTTTAGAGATTACATCATCAGCAACAGTTCTTTTGCAAACGTTTATTGAAGTATAGCGCACCTCCAAACCTTTCAAAACTCAGCCACCCACTTAAACTGGCTGGGTGAGGAGAACATTGGTCAGAGTAGCAAAATAATACAGTAAATTTGGAAGGGCTGCAGAGATTCATATCTCATTTGGGAGAAGCAGTCTATGGGACAACTATTACTTACATAATCTATATTCTAGTCCTGATTGATGGATGGCAAGAGGAAAGTCATTGTTGGAAGAAAAAAGTTAGCATTTTGCCACAAGACATGCGAGATGGAGTTCAAGTACATCAAGTATTGCTCACAAGTGAGGGGGGGCTAGAGTGAGAGATCAAAGGATGCACGATCCTCTTGTGGTGAAGAGAGAGGTGAGCTGAAAGGCAAGGCTCTCAATTCACTAGTCGGTCTACATTTCTACCATCATCTATAGTCATAAAATTTGCATGAACAAAATAATTACATTTTGGATACAAACAAATGAAATGACTTTCCTCTGCATGATGGCTGTGCTCATCCTAAGTGGTAGGCTGTGGCGCTTGGTTTTCTTGAAGGTGATGGGCGTAAAGTCACTGATTCTCCACATTGAAAGGTCAGGTGAGGTGGCTCGGGCACCCTTTGGGTGGGCTTTCTAGCCCTGGTAATTTCTAGCATTACCCTCCAGAAAGAGGATGCTCTGGATGCTACAAGGACTTTAAGTCAGTGTGGATGTTTACCTTCCAGCAGAAAAACAACCTTAAGATACCACCCGTGCTTCAGCTGGGTGGTTTCAATCAAAGTCAATTAATGTGTTACAGTTGATCAGTTAAAGTCCAAGCCAAGATCAAATCAAGAATATGGAACAAGCTTTGAAAAGCAATGCTCACAAAGTCTCCAATTGTGTGAAGTTGGAAGAGACATATGCTAAATGACTAGTAACTCTAATAACAGTGAAAGGTGGTTATGCAAAAATATTGACCTCAAGGGGCTGGAATGCACGAATTGGTTTACAGACTTGTACAAATAAAAAATAAAAAACACACTTTTTGCATGCTTATGCTTTTATACTCTACTTTATTTTGGTCTGTCACATAAAGTACCAATGAAACAATTTTGATGTAATGAGAAAAAGTTTTGACATGCTAAGAGGGATGAAATACTTTTGGTAGGCACGGTAAATGTATGTGTTTTACCACCGTTCCTACGTGGAACCGAGTTTCCTGTGTGTACCTGCATGTGTGGGCAGTAAAAGGTCTCTAATCCCCGTCTCATCACATCTGCATTTCTCCGCAGTGGGAGGTGACCTTGCCCTTAGTTAGAGTGAATCTTTCTTATCAGCTCCTCTTCATCAGTAATCATACCCTGACCCTGAATCACACTGTGAGACAAGTGCCCAGAGATTCTAAGCAATATCTGGCTGAGGTAGATCTTGACAAGTCTGGTTTCTTTAGTTCATCTGATTATTTAAAAAAAAAAAAAATGGGTGCTGGACCCATTTAGATGTATATTAATGCTATTTTATAATTCTTGAACATTATTCTTTATTAAAAAAGTTTCATATTGTACATGCTGCAGGTTTTCTTTGTCACCACCCATTTTACATTTACATTCATATGCAACCAATTTATTTGTAATTTGCCCAATTTGAACGAATGCTGATCAATTTTAGTTCCTTGTCTAAAAGCATACAAGTACGGCTGCATGTTTTAGTTTTTGGATAGCTTCTGTTCTTGTTGCAAATAGTCACGGGTCATTTGTTTTAATGTCAAACCACAAAGAATTTCCATGTTACGGGTTCTTTGTTTTCAACTGTTTTAATGAGAAGCCAAAGAAAGTACAGGGTTCATCTAGTCATTTTCTGCATTCCATAGAGAATTGTGGGATAAGTCTGTATCTCTTAGAGAATGTCAAAGTGTGATATTTTCACACTTCAATAATTTGTAAGATGTCATTATGTAAAATAAGACATAATCAGACTATTTGTAAGAACTTAGCTTATGTGATCTATGTGGAAATGCAAGAGTTTTTATTTTATCACTCAAAATACAAGAAAGTAAACTACAGCTGGTATTGGAACATAAGACTGTTATTTTTCAATGCCATGCCTTACTTCTTTTTAGAATTAGTTTGACTGAAAGTGGCACTGGTTTGGACTCGTGTTCATGCAACTGCACTCTCCCATTTCATTAGTTTGGCTGATTGGGAAAACTCACCACAATAGCAGGAGTTTCTGACAGAAGGTCAGACTGGAAGACTGTTTGTTAAATTCAATGTTTTGTTCCACAGCCCTAGAGCCCCTCTTTGGATTCAGAATGGCATGACTCTAAGGAAAAATTAAACATAAACCTTGGAGGAATGTTATACCAACTTAGCCTAAAGTAGGAACTCATGTAGTCAATAGCATTTTTGCAAAACTGAGCCCAGTGGGTGATCAGTTCTGGTTTTCGTAGGCTGGCCAGAAGCTCCTTGTTCAAGTCTCTTGAAGGCATCAGAAGAAAACTCTTCTCAGCTTGCAGCAGCAAGGATTTCAGAGGGAAGAGCTGTTACAAGGGCCTTAGCAGCCAGTTTGACACAGACATAGAAGTAATTCAAGCCATGTTGTGCTAGATAACTAGTAAAGAAAAAGGAATGTAATTTCCAAACCACATTCTTTAGACAAGTAATACCACAGACGCTGTGCCAATCCGCCTGTCGATCTCCCGCTCCCTTCTTCCCTCATTTGTGAACAAGATCCCGAGATACTTGAACTCCTCCACTTCGGGTAGGAAAGTGGAGGAGGCCAGCCATCAGACACTAGCCATCGTGCTCCCACTCCAGATCTGGCTCCAGAGTGGGGCCTGGTGACCCATGTCCGGGCGAGAAAACTCCAAGTCCAAAGTTCTTGTCCATCATAAGGGGTCTGCGGGCTGCGCTTTGTCTGGTTCATCATCTAGGACCTGTCTGCCTTGGTTGACCCTACCAGGGGCATAAAGCCCCAGACAGCATAGCTCCTAGGATCATTGGGGCACTCAAACCCCTCTATCACAATAAGGTGGCAGCCCAAGGAGAGGACAAGTAATACTATGAATGTAAAAATAAAAGAATAAATCTGCCCTCATCGATAAAAGTGTTCTTTGACTAAACTATTCCAATGGATAAAAATAAGTTTCCTAATCATATGTTTAACACACTGGCCATTATTTCAAGGTGATTAACCGTTAACTATTTTAAAACCTGTTAAATTGATGTATTAGCCACATATGGTCATTAATGCACAAGACAAGTATTATCAGACATTAACACCAAACTGTTTTTCGGACTATAACGCATTGACGTCATAAAAACAATAATATTTAAAAGATTCTTAGACTTTGTTGTTGTAGGGTAAGAGAGTATTTTCGTTGTTTGTGGCCTACAATGAAACTTTTCAAGTTATGTAAATAAAGCGACCTTTGTGGGTAAAAGGTCAGATCTGAGGTGTTCTATGCTGTACAGTTTTATTTTGAAGACTGTTTTCCTTATTTCTCTTGCGTTGTGTCACCTTATGTCTTTGTGCCCTTTTGACAGTTTTTTTTTTTTTTCTCACTCTGGTTTCAGCTACCAATTAGTCCCCCACGTGTGCTGTCTGGAGTCCAGCATTTTTGTCCTTTCATCTGTCAGTTTATCTGTATTCCTTGCCGACGCTGCCTATGCAAGACTATTCAACATTCGCTGTTAGTGGCTCATTTAGTTTCCAAATCTTTCTGTTATTCCTGGAATTCCTGCATCACCCTCCTCCTGTGTATTTGTTAGCCTGCCTAATTTTTGCAGTTGTGTGCATCAGCTTAAATAAAGCCATTCCCCCTTCCTGCACCCTTCCTCCCTTGTCATGCATTTGGGCCCTTCTTCCCTTTCATCTGAAGCCGTAACACCCACTGTGCGTTCTTAGCTGCTCTTCATCCTCACTTCCTACCCTGCAGCTCAGAAAATGCTAATACCACACACACACACACACGCACCCCCGCACGCACACACTCTACCAAGGTCACAGTGTGCAAATGAGCACTGTTGATAACTGGCAGCCTTTCTTATTGAAAATCATTTAATTGAATTTGATTCATGCCAGTAGCGTTTACTCCATAGAGGCATCAAAGCCTTGCCTGGTGGGGTGGAGGGAGATCGAGGAAGCGCTACAGAGATTAGCAGCAAAACACAAATTTTACCTTGATGAAGGCACTCTCCAAAAAACAGTGCTCTTCAGGATCAGCTCGAGATGTATAGTCAATAGTCATACATACAGCTTTGTAATACAATATTGTTGTAAGAAGGGGTTTTGTAATTGGACCAAGTTGCAGTGATGAATGGCATGAATGGAGATGGGAAGGAGAAGACTGGGAAAAAAAGTTAGAACAGCCACAGAGGCCATTTTCACTGTAACACAGTCTGTATCCTACCTTTCTACTTTTTGATTTCCCCTTATTTTTTCTTTTCCCGGTACCCCTCCTCAGGTGTCATAACGTTAATTTGCAGGCTCTTTGGGGGTCCATCTCTCTGCTTGTCTCTGTGTGTGGACTAATCACACCAGAGCAACAGGAGAGTGTAAAAAGTAACTGGATCCAAAGTGTATGTGACAGTCACCTCCAGCTAATCAAACTTCTAATAAACTTTATACTGATGGTGGAGACTTACTGTAACGTTATCTGTCACAGTGTTTTTATTCCAAACTATGATATTTTCCTATTTTTCAGTGCATTTTTCACATGTAGACTGCAACTGCTGACATTCTTAGCAACATCATGAACCATATCATAAAATAGGAAATTCATAAGTGATTTATTTTTTTGTTTTGCTAAGACCAAAGTGGAGGAAGCTTGCAGTGCAAACAGAATGTCTGTGTTGCAAAGATCTTTATAAAAAAAATGTGTTCAGTCATATGACCACTGTTTTCCATTGGGTTCTGAAATAGTTACATTTACTCAGTTATGCTTACTTGATTACGTACATAAAAAATGCAATTCTATGAGTAGATTTATTTCACTCTACTTTTTACTTCTTCTTCAGTAATATTATTTTAAAGTAAGTACTTCAGTACCCAATCTTCCCTAGATAAAGACACACAGTAAACATTTTTGTTAAATTGAGACTTTTTTTTTTTGATAAGCAAGCACTTTTCTACCTCTCATTTGAAATTTAAAGTAAACTGCTAAAGGCAATGGTTTAGATCAAAGCATTTTCATGTGTTACAATGACTTATAGACAATAAAAATACATTAAATTATGTATTTCAGTTGGGGGTTTATTTCTGTATTGCAATAGTATACGTGTACTGTTGTAGTTAAGAAAAAGCAATAAGTCAAACAAACTGTATGGGTGAATGCTGTGACCATGTATATGTGAGCACAACACACTAACTGGGACCTAGATGTGTAAAGAAAACCTACAGCAACTTAATGAATACTCCATATTTTGCTTCCAAGCTGCCAGACTTCCCCTGGCAATGTCTTGCGATGGCACCATGACTGCTCTCTCTCTGCCACGTGGCCCTTGCAGCTGCTGGTCTTGGCGAAAGGAAAGATTTTTCATTCTGTCTCTGACAGTACACCCAAAACATGCAGATTCCACTGCTATTCTACCATTCTTACACAGTCTTCAATCTATTTCTTTCTGTTCCATATTCAAAAATGTGTCCATGTTTGTCTCATATCTCTGTTGATTATTAAGACTGCATGAATCGGTTCCTCTTAGACAATCATGTCTTTGTTGTATTGTGATGGGAAAACATGGCACAAAGCGTGAAAATAATTATTTAGTACTAAATGTCATTATCCGTCCCTTATTGAACAGAAATGCATTTGGCAAAGTCTTTCCTATTAAGCTGGTGTGATTTGTTGTGTTATTCTGGAGACTTAATGTGGTGTATAATCAGAACATCCGTCAGTGCACACATTTGCCAGGAAATGTTGGGGCTGCTGGCAAGAGGGTGAGCTTGTCACTGGATGCAGAAGCAGAACCTTTCCTCTGACTGTTTTACCTCTGACAACTCTTCACTAAGTCTACTACCTCTTGTTTTTCTTGCTGAAACTTTGTATTGGCACTTTGGCATGGATTTTTCTGCATTGCATTGCAGCAGGCTTGTAAAAGAATCAGAGGAGGCTGACCTGGAGGAGTTGGCTGGCGGACTTCTCTGGCATGAACAGATCACAGTTCTTCCAAGTAATCGGCTGTAGCTGCTGATCAATTAATGACCTTTGCTTGTGATGCTTGGTTCCTGTCAGTGGGCTATGGATTTCCTATTAGTCACAGGGACTACCAAATAGCCACACCCTATGTCTGAGTTTGTATACAGTTGTTTAGAATTAGCCATGAACCCATTTTTTTTCTCTTAATTGCTCTCCAATATCTGGTTTTACTGCATGCACTTTATGCTCATGTTGTACTCATTTGTACTTCATATAATTTTAGAACATTGTAAAAGCTTAAATATATTTTTTAGCTTTAAATGTCTCGGGTTTTGGGTTTTTCTGGTTTTGTAGTTTTTATTTAATGTTTATCTGTGTTGGCCTTAATTACCATTATTTAGATTTGATCAGCAATGTTTTGTTTTACTTGGTCTAGTCTACTTTTAGTTTTAGTTAGATTATGTTTATTATTTAGCCCTTGAGTTTTGTTATTCTTTGTGACAGTCACATTTATTTTTTTAGTTTTGCTCGTTACTCTCCTTCGACCCCTTGTCATTTTCTCTTTTTCTCTCTCCTATTCTTTCTCTCTCTCTCTCTTTCTCTTCTTCTCAGGCTGCTTCCTGCTGTCTTCCCTCAGACCTACAATCTATTAGCCAATCAGCCCCAGTCTATTGTTCCAGCACTGACTCTCCCAGTGTTTAAGCTCCTCTATTTTACTCACTCCTTGCTGGTTCCTCCTGTTATATCAGTTTCATGCCCTGTGTCAATCTCCTGCGATCTCTTTGGTTTTAAAAGTTTATTTAGCAGCTTTAATTAATATTAATATTCATCTTCTACTAAACACCTCAGTCTGCTCTGCATTTGAGTTTTATATCATTCTACAAATTAGGACACAAAACAGTTTATTTATGCTACAGCATCTAAAGGACAAAAGAAAATTAGCGTAGATGGCTAGATAAGATTTTTTTTTTTATGTTATTCAATCAGCATACTTCAAAAGGAATTGCATGTTGGAAAGTGGGCACCTTAGGCTTCAAACTTTCCAGCTGAAAACCACATTCAATGATGTCATAGATACAATATGTGTTAACAGTTTCACTCCACTAGCTGGAAGACTTGACACTGTTTAATGACCAGTGAGATCACTTTTTTAAAAAACATTTTCATTTTTTGTCATTGTAAAGATCAAGCAATGTCTTCCATCAATCTTAATGTGTTATGTGTGATTGCTGACTAACCAGTTGGATGAACTCCAAGCCCTAACAAGTATTCAGCGACAGTATCTGGAATCCAGAATTATATTCTTCACTGACATATGGTTACATATGTCTGAATCAAATATCTACCTCCAAGGTTTCCTGGCTGTACAAGCAGACAGAGATTTGAAGAGTAGTTGGAAAAGAAAAAGAGATGTATTAGCAATGTTTCTCAACACCAGATGGTGTCATCCAGGAAATGAAGTGTCATTTCTGCAACTCAGATATTGAAACTTCAGCAATATGTTTCTGTCTATATTATTCACCAAGAGAGTTCTCCAGAGTTATTTTGGCAACTGCTTGCATTCCACCTTCAGCTGCCAACAATGCATGTGATGTCATCAGTTCAGTTGATGCTAACCTTCAGACACAACACCCTAAAGTGTTTGTGGCAGCATTGACTGATTTTAATCATGCCTCACTCTGTGCTATACTTCCAAAATTTCAACAGTTTGTCAGCTGCTCTGCCAGAGAACCCAAAAGGTTGGACTTTTTAATGCAAATGTTACAGATTTATGCATTTTCAAAGCAAGACCTCATCAATGCTATGACTGAGTGTGTGACCAGTTATATAAAATCCCCACCAGCAAGCCTGGATTTTAGCATGGGCTTACCGGGGCCCCTGCGCTTTGGGGGCCCCAAAAGTTGCTTTGTAGTTTTTGTGAATGATTAAGATCAGAACACCTTAATTTTAGCACTGGCGAAAAGGATTTTAGCGGCGTTGTTGAAAAACTGTCTGATTTGTTCTGGCAAATGTCCATCATGAATGCTTGATTATTATTGGTCCAAGATTGACATGTCTTACGCTTTGGGGAGGAGCATCAGGGAGTAATTTCTCATGATGGCAGACAACAGAAAATATGACAGTGGAGCACAGGAACCAAAGAAAATGAAGAGTGCCACAAGAAGGTGATTAAGAAAATATCCAAGCTTTTTAAAACTCATATTGGACATGGAACAGAACCATCATCCCTCTATGCTTCTCTAAATGTTAGCCTTGCTAACAGCGGTTCTATAGTCCCACCAGAATCTGGAGCTGTGTCTGATCTGGTGCATGCGGAGTTAGAGGCGGTGGAAGGGCAATCTTCTTCGCCAGGTACAACAATGACCACGGATAATCTGTACAGTACTGATCCTGCGCTTTGAGTAAAAACTCATGAGTTCGTGTGGGCTTACTTGGCTGAACAAGAAGCAGGGAGCTGTAAAACTATGGATGTTAATTTTAAAGCATCGGAACAGGTTTACAAACATCAGAAACGATCCTTCTTCAGATCGTGCTTTGAAATCCAGCTCCAAGTGGTGAGTACATCCAAACCCAGTGGCTGATTTATCCTCCACCCACGGCAGCTGGATTTTGTATTTTCAACTAACATTACACAAGTAGTATTATACTAGCAGATACAATCAGAGCTAATGAACAGATTCTTTCTTCAGTAGGTTCAGTTCAGAAACAAACTTGGCTCCCTTCTGTCTTGCCCCCAGCCAAACCAGACATCCCACACTCATTTGACTTACAGCTTCTCTGTCACACCTCAGATGTGTTATGTTCCATCTCAGTCATGGACTCCTAAAAGTCTTTGCAGAAAAGCTCTGTGGGATTATGCATTACCTTTTAAACCTTAGCTCAACCCAAGAGAAGGTTTCGTAGTTGTGGAACACATTCTGCCTTGTTCAAGTAAAAATGAAAACTCACCCATCAATCGTCGACGACCAAACACTTGCTGCCCTGACATCTCACATTAAATTGTTGGCCCACCCGAGTGCTTATCACAGAGGAGTTGGCGTTTAAGACACTTGCTTCAACAAACCTACTGTCATCTGAAAAAGCAGGCAGCACTGTGAGGATCATGGTCTTTGATTTATCCAGTGAATTTTATACAAATCAGCCTGATTTACTTTGTCAAAAAAACTCCAGTAGACACAATTGGAGGCCTTAACCATCACTTGGAACAGTGACTACCTGACAAATGGATCACAGTTTGTGAGACTGAAGAGTTGTGTGTCTAACCAAGTGGTCAGGAGCACAAGAGAACCACAGGGAACGCTCTTTCAACATTTATCTTCACTCTGCACACTTCAGACTACCAGCACAAGTCAGAGTCCTGTCGTCTGCAAAAATACACAGATGATTCAGTTGTCAGGTGTATCAGAGACGGACAAGAAGCTGCGTAGAGAGAGCTGTTGGACGGCTTTGTGTCATGGTGTGAAAATAATCATCTTATGTTAAATTTGAATGAAACTCTGGAGATTAAAGAGGGATAAATAAGTACTTTATGCACTTAAATTTGAATAATTTTCCTATAATTCTATGTGAAGTTTAGTATCTCAGTTGTTGTCTGAGATTAAGTGTCAGCTGTAGTAAGCCCATCAAACTGAGAATTATGGTTTGCAGAGTGCAGAAGCACTTGAACTGTGTTTTACAACCTAACTCTGCTTTAAACCTCTCCACAGCTTTATTCCCGGCCAAACTGGTATGCTCTTTGGTCTCCTTGGCGCTGCTTGTCCACTAATATTTTCTAACAAACCTCCGGCGCCTGATTTATCATTTATATACATGCATGTAATTTATAATTACATACTTCAGCACTCTCTTTGGTAATTAGGTAAGTTCCAAAGGTAGCTGGCTTCACTTCCATTAGAAGTATAAACACAACTGATCACAAGTTCATGCCATACATTTCAGAATTTTCTGTAAAAAATTTAAGACCATATTTTTGTAATTTCACTGTGCAATTGTGCACTACGTTCTAGCAACGTATAATGCAGTTGTAGTTTGACAAAATAAAAATAAAAATATTACAGGGCATTAATAGTTTTGCAACTATTAATTAAGCCCTGCAACACTGCAAATGTGTCTTGTACAAAAGAGGAATTACATTAAATTAAAGTATTATATATATATATATATATATA
>CAEFZY010005398.1:0-32424 GCA_903066815.1 Brachyrhaphis roseni | reverse complement strand
TACCGGTGTTGGGCCCTGGATTCTGCCCAAATCGTGCTGCCTGGTCGTTGGACTATTTTTGTATATTTGCCTATTTTGTTTTTTTTTTTCATTAAATCATCATCATTCTATATCTTACCTGGGTCTCCAGCGTCTGCCTCACCTCCTCACCATATCACTCCTTGACAACTTCAGTAATTTCACGGTAGCAATTATTCATATCACTACTTTTATTTGAAGAAAAAAAGAGTAATATTTAAGATGGCTTCTCCTCTCTTCAGATTCCACCCAGTGTTTGGTTACATCAAGATAATCATTCTGCAGGTCCTTCACACTGTGCATCTGTATTTCAGTGGAATGAAAAGCTTTTTTTAACATTACAGTAATGACTGCATAAAACCAAAAGGGTAGTTGTGTTCTTTTTTAATTCACAGATAAATATTTTTACATAAAAGCTAAATATTTAAGTTCTGTATGAAAATGCCCTAGATCTTTTTAAAAGCAGTATGAGAGGTCTGCTTAATGGCACTGAGGAAGGCCATAACTGTGGACTTTCAAGTATATTTTGAGTATATTCGGGTCTTTGTTTTTATTTAAGCATTTTGGGCACTAGTTGTCCAAAATACTTAAATAACAACCCCACAGCCCTAGGTCTTTGTTTTTAACACAAACTTGAGACTTTTTTGAAGACTTAAAAAAATAATCTCTTGGAGATCTATTTGTGGAACAGAATACACTGGAAAAACTTTGTGTTCTTGCTTTTTGATTTAACCAGACTATGTTGCCATCCGATGAGACCAATCCTAAAATGTTTGCATTGCACAGCACCATGTGAAGCACAGCAGCGTTTCACAGGTATGTTAATGTGGGTTTGTTCTGGAGACATCAGACCTGGACACCTTGAAGTCACAGTATCTTACCAGAGGATAATAAAATCTAATATGATAATATCTTTTCCACTATGGAAGATTGGTCTAAATTTGGCCTTCCACAGGACAATAATCCTAAATATGGCAGTAAATGTACAACAAAGTGGATAAAAGGCTGCAAACTGTTTTACTCAATGTGAATGTCAAGACTATAAATTGCTTAGGCCTCTTCCTTATAAGATTGTTTCAAATCTACAACTGTGACATCTCAAATTTATGAGTGATTGTATTCATTTCCACAAGGTTGGCTTTGCTACTTTCTACTTGTCACTTGGTTCCACATGAAAACAAGCATCCTGTCAGCGTGACCAGTCATCATAACAAGTAGAAAATGTACAATGGATATTTTCAGAAATCAGAAACCATAGCATGCAAATCTGTACAGAACTTGTGTCTTATTGAAAAAAGAAATTAGGCAATATCAGGCGAGAAGAGAACTTGGTGTTCGGAAAAACACCAAGTTTTGAAGGATTGTTAGAATATCTTCATGCTTTATTTTTAACCCCAAGTTTTAAAACAAAACAAACCATCTCAATTTCTCTTGAGGTTTTGGTGTCGGGGTTAGACAGCCCAAGCAAATAAAATGTAAACATATTTCCTTGAGAGTAAAATAAAAAAATAAAAGTTTTTTTTTTTTTTTCCAGGTCTGGATAAAGATAGGAGTATGATCCCCAGACGACCAGGCGTGCGTTATGACTGTAAATCTTTTAGACAGTGCACACTCTAGATAGAATGAAGTGTTAGAGCAGTAAACACCTCAAAATAAACTACCACAGCTTTATTTATTTATTTTTATCAAAATAAGTGTTGGTGAGGAAGTACTGTACTGAGGGAAGGCCAGGAGATCATGAATATTCAACAGACCTTTTATAACAATCTGGTCTTTAACCATTCTGACATCTTCCATCTAGTGAAAGAATTCAAACATAAAAGCAGGTTAAACTTCCAGCGAGACATGACCCCACTATTGATCAATGTGAGGTGGCCATGGCATCTGCAGAAATATGTATACTTAGTGTCCACCCAAACTCACTGCATGATTTTATTTTTTTTTTCCCAGAGAAATATAAACCGATCTAAAAACTGTTTCACCTTCCATCCTGCTGCTTCACACACTGTTGATTCTCTGCCTCAGGCTCATATGTGTGTTGTATGTACCGTATGTCCTTTTTCTGTGAGTCAGTAAGCAGATAGTCTGCCAGGAGGTGCTCTGCAGAAATTAATGACTCTCTGCTGTGGATGCTGGAAGCCCTCGTCCTCTCCTGCGCCTGGTGGTCTGGATGTTGGCTGGTTAAGTTGTCACTCTGGCTTTCTTCGCCACTCCTCCTGCCAGGAGCAAGAGGGATGACCGGCTTCCACAAGGCAGGAGGGAAGGAAAGACCCAGCAGGGCTTAAGTTACTTCAAACCAGCAGCTCTCTTTTTCGCCAAAATTCAGGGGAACTGACTGAAGTAACTTCTAATTAGTGCCCAATTCCATTCACTACCGCTATGAGTACTGGCAGCTGGTTGGGCCAGTTTTCCCATTTAATGTTTTTAAAACACAGCAGAAGCTGATGGCATAACAAGATATGCACTCAGTTGGCTTTCTTTTCCTCCCTCCAATACTTACTAATATCCTGTTCCTCCATCTCTGGTCAATAAAATATCCAGACATTCTCAATGTTTTTTTATTTTTTTTAACTATCATCTAGATTTTGTAT
The DNA here is from genome assembly GCA_903066815.1 of Brachyrhaphis roseni. Lineage (NCBI taxonomy): Eukaryota > Metazoa > Chordata > Actinopteri > Cyprinodontiformes > Poeciliidae > Brachyrhaphis > Brachyrhaphis roseni. The sequence continues at coordinate 29,815 of CAEFZY010005398.1, read as the reverse complement.
TGATTCGCAAAATTTAAAGAGTAAATTGTTCTTCCCAGGATTTTTAGTGTTTTCAGCTGAGGCCTGACCCAAGCTTACGTTAGATTTTTGTGCTAGATCTATAGTTTTTTCAATACATTGTTTTTAAATAACAGTTTGTTTCCAAAATAGTTGACATTATAAAAACACTCAAGATATATGAAATGAGGAGTAGACAAAGAAACCCCACAAAATACATGCAGTAATTCTCATACGTTTCAGTGGGGGAAGGGCAGACGTCTCCTTTGACCGTTACTGAAGGAAAGATCAAGAGCGCCATGTGAGCTGGTCACATTCTCTAGATTCCTTAAATTGGCAATTAGCTTTAATAAGAGCTTTAATTTTAATGAGGAGCTTGTAGATCCCTGAGTTCATTTCATGTTTGACCCCTCACCCTCTTCACCATTCCACTCTCAACGATAACATGAAGGCCTGTCTGTTCCATTTGGACAGACTAAAGTGGGGGAGGACAACTGACTAACAGTCTCTAACAGTTCACTGACCTTCCACCCAATCAGACCTGATTCGTTCCATGCACACCATCACCAGCCCTGCAGCTCCCTCCTCCTTTTTTAATTAATTCATTAATTTTTTTCTTCACTAATGTCAATCCATCTTATTATAATGAAGCTCTGATTTTGAGAAGCACCAGAGCTTTAATGATGTGCAACCCACAGCCTCAGACTGTACTGTGGACACGCAGAGGGATAAAGACTACTATAAAGAATTCAAGTTGATTGCTTTAACAGTGGATGTTTGACATAAATTGTGTTAATGATTTTACTTTGAGTTCCGGATGAATCCTGATGAGTCTGTTATAAAACACAGCTTAAATGCTGTTGGTTTATAATAATAAACCAACAGCAACAGCAACAAAAATAAATGTTTTTAGTTGATGGTGGAGCTTCGATGCTGATAGTTAATTTTTGTATTTTATAAGAAAAAGGAATAAAATACAAACCTTAAAATACAAATTGCGTCCCAAACCTTGATTACAAATCTAACATTAAATTATCTTTTCCGAAAGCTCCATTTAACACAGATGCGGGAACAGCAGTCACATGGTGTACGCACAGCAAGTCTCTTCTTTTAAAACAGTGCAGCATCCTTTGTCAATGTCGATGCTGACATTCCTGTCGTCATTGTTTAAGATATGCTTATATTGCTGCTTAAAGGAATTTTTTTCATATAATCTTCCAGGATTTTTTGTGGTTACATGTGCATCTTGATTTAGAGCTTGGCAAAATTTGAAATTCAAAATACATTATAGATTCATTACTCACAAGGTGAAATTTTATAAGCATTTCTTTCTTTAATGATTATGGCTAATAGCCAATAAAAATTCACATTTCTGTAAAGCTTCTTAGGAGAGAAAAGCATAAATTGCTATAAAATTTTTTAGTGGCTGGCAGGAGAGACTTTGGGTTTGCTAGTGTTGATCTACTTTGAATAGGGACCAAGACCAGCAGATGACATGGCTCCCAAAATCATCACTGGCTGTGGAACCATCCCACTGGACATCAAGCAGCTTAGATACTGAGCCTCTCCATTCCTCCAAACTCAGGAATCTTCACTTCCAAATAGAAGATTTAGTTGGATAATTTTATGGTTCCTGGCCTGTGTCTTGTGTTTTCTGACTGCAGAATTTGAGTTTGAATGTGTTAAGATGACCTGTAACCCAGTTCCTGACTGTTAGTCTGTGTCTGGAACCTCCATCACCACTGCTGAATGACAGAAAATACCACATAACAAGCCCAAAAATGTGCTCTTCAATGTCTTCCTAGAAAATTTCTAAAAGAATATTTTAAAAAATTACAACTGTATATTTCACACATCACAATTTTAGCTGTGCCAACATTCCTGTTTGACGCTCATAATTTGGGTTTTTAGTATTGTTTAGCTAATAAGCGTCACTTGAGAATATAAAAAAATTATCATCTTATGTTATTTAGCCTGTATTTACCCTGAGATTGAAGATTTTATAAAGGAGACTTTTCCAAGACAGCAGAATAGATATAATAAAAACAAAAATGGCCATAGATCAATTTTGTGCCCTAAATTGATTAGTTTAAAAATTTACCAACTGTTTTACGAATTTGTAAAAATAAAAAAATAATAATAAAAAGAAGGGAAAAAAAACTATATTTTTTTCTTCTTAGATGCATGATAATCTTTTCAAAAACATAAGAGTTGTCAATTAATGATTTATGATCTATTAAGGTTCATTCACCGGAAAGGAAAATAATAAAAAGTGTCCATGTCATGATATTTTGCAGCTGAGCCGCTGTTTTCCTGTGTCATACCATCAGCATGAAGCAGCATTCAACAGAATAGCGGGATACAAACACATTAGTATACTGCTGCATATTGTAATCTGTGCCTGACATTTCCTTCCCATTATTCACTAATGCTGCATCCACAGCACAATGTCTCTGCATTTATCACTGGAAATTGGTGCAATTTATATTCATCTTGCACATTGACACAATAGCACAGTATGGGAATGGATTCCCTACTTCAATGGAAACCGCACAGTGTGAACCGAATTGGTGAGATAAGATTTTTTAGGGACTGTGGGAGATGAAACATAAGCAGAGATGAGAAGTTTCAAGGTAAGTCAGTTTGTTTTGAAGCTTTTCAACATTTAACAGTTTACAATTAATTTGGTTACATGAACCCAACTAAACACACTAGGTCTGTCTATCAGAATGTAATTACTAAAAGCTAATTGTTCTTGTATTAAACAGATTTATTTGAACTAAATTAAAACCCTGAAATTAACAAAAAATATAAAGTATTAGTGAAAATTGAAATATGGACATAACATTTAACCATTAACATTTAAAATAATATAGAAATAAGGCTTCTACAAAGTCTTATTTCTGAAGACTGACTCTTACTGACCACAAAAACACCAATGCCTTACTTTTTCTTTATTGTTAAAGTGATAGGTTTGACATGATTCTGCTGCAGTATCAAGCAGTGCAGTGTGGCTTCTTGATTGTGCAGTTTGACAAAATTAATGTCATAGTTAGCATACAGATGTTCAAGTCCTGTTTGATTTTAAAAATCACATTGAGGCTGCACAAATACTTGATGCTGGGGCAGAGGATTCCCTGGAGGCAGGATAATGACCTTTATAGGTAGGACTACAAAATTGCTTGCACTACCAACCATCTGCACAAAACGCACTTGAACTCTTATAATTGTTCATCAAAAAGAGGCACATCTAAAGCCAGACCATAGAAATCACTTCAGAGGCCATATACATTTCTTCAGCCTGAAATTTACAGTCTCATCCAAACAAAGTATTTGTATAACTTCTACAGAACAGTGATCTTGCTTTGTGTGAGCAGCGTACATAGTTAGGAAATGGACATCTGTAGCACAGAACTGCAAGTAATCATTGTTTGTTATATTTAAAAAAGAAAAAGATCAGCAAAAAAAGAAACTCAATACTGTTTTGTTTAGAATGGTTGTGTAGAATCAGATCTTGTTCAACTCATTCTTCTGAATTTGTACAATTAGTGAACTCCACACAAGCGGCACACATTTTCCTGGTTTAATTGACCAAAGAATGACTCCTTCATAAACAGCGCTTTATTACATTGCAGCCACGATAACACCAAACTCCTAATAGTTGCTGCCAAGACTGACTTAGACTCTAAAATCTCTGCAGCTCCTAAGTTAGCTCAGTCTTCAAACAGATCTTCTAATAGAAAGCTTTGTATGCAGCTGATGACATTGAAATGATAATTGTGACTATTCAGAACAGAAAACCAGGGTTATACTGTTATGAAAGCAAACTAAAAAGTGAGTGCTATATTGTATTTGCACTGTGTAGCTGGTAATTCAGCCTAAATGCTCTTTAATGTGGTCTGAATCATATCGTTAATGAGTGTGGTGGAGAATTTTCTGAGCGCTGTTACAATCAAAGGATGAGGATTTGTTCTGCTTTGGCATATCAGGCCTTAGCAGTGAGAAGAGGAAGAGACAAAAAAGAAGGCTTTAAATACAGTGTTTGACTGTGACACCAATGCCGCTCTGACACCACCACCCCCAGATAAATTTGCAAAGTGTGTTTCCATCAAACATGACCCTGCTGCACACCAATTATCCCTCCAGGACTGCATCATTTCAGTGGCCAGGGTCAACCCCGTCTGTCAGCCACTGTCTGTCCCCTGCTGACAGGAGCCACGGGAATGGAAAAGCTCGTCTCCATTGGCAAATAAGCGCCTTCAGAAAGCATGCAGTCTAGAGTGTCAGAGGTCAGAACATCCATAAACAGACACTGCTTGGCTGTTGGGGGCGGACAGTGTGACCTGAAAGGCCTCTTACTCTCTTAGGATGGTATTTCCTTCTATGTGACTGAAGCAGGTGAAGAAGCTGGTGATTCAGAGCAACTTCATGCTGGACCTCTCAACATTTCTCTCCTGCAGCAAACTGTCTGTCGCACAGCTGAAAGTGCACTGAAAATCTTTTATCTACAAAAACACTGACTATGTGGATAAAAAATTATGTCTGGACAGTATATTAGAAAGCAACAACTTCAACTTTGTTTTCCATAGAAAATGATTCTCAACTATGCAGTAAACAATAGCAATTGAAAACACAATGCCGAGATGGAAAACTGTCAATAATATTACAATACAAAGCATGTATCAGCTGTATTGTAAAGCCTAGAAGAAAATAAAATAAATCATGTTGCACTCTCTTATAACATTACCATGTTTTTCCTCTGCAAGGAAACAGTTCGATCACAATTTAGATTTTCACAAGAACTTGACTTTAAGGACAAGTCATCAAAACTATTCTTCACATCATCAGATTTTCCTTTTTCTGCAATATCAAATATCAATCAAATTAGTGTTCAAAGATATTTAATACTTAATACTAAATAATAAAAAAAAATACATTATTCTCACCAAGTTTGTTATTCACTGGAGAGTAAAAACAGAATTTCTTCATCAGTTCCTGGCTCTTATGACACTAAATCACATTTTGAAATTGGTCATAATTCTCAGCACAAATATGTTTTTACAAAGTCCATTGATCAATTCAAGTCAGTTATAACAAGCTGAATCATCTCATATCTTTCTTTTCATAAAAATAATTTTTAAACCATGCTGTTCATTATATTAATTCTATCAATATTCACTCAATGAGTAATCATACCTGGACTTGTGGCTCTTGGTGCTGTATGTTTTTTCTGTTATGTAAAATCACACATTAAAATATTCAATTATATGTGCCCCAACGCCACACCAGTCAGTGACTTGACTGAACAGTGGTTTGCAAGCAAGTACATTTTACCCTGCCAGTTTCATCATCCTTATTTGACTTTACTAACCAATTGTTGCACATTTAGCTGTGTCCATTTCCAGAGGTTTCTTTGTTGTTCATTCTAGACCTCTCTGCACTACTCTTATGTTTTCTGCTTTCGATCTTTTAAACACTCCTGATCAAGAGCTCTTACATGTTGCATCAGGGTGTGCCTTCCAAAACAAAACCAAATCAAAAAACAGTTTTGCCAATGGAGGTGAATGCAGTTCAGGTAAAGTGGGTATGGCAGGCCAAATGTCAGACCAGCACACCAGGAAATGTCCTGCTGTTGCAGCCATAAGAGGGCCGATTGATTTTTATTAGAACACTTTCAGTACCATGTTCAGGAAACAGGACTTGAATTGTTCGTAGAGGTTATTTTGAGCTAAATGGTAGTGGAGTTGAAAAGATAAGTCAGCAAAAAGTTCTTAAAAAACCCCCCGAAAACTTAAAAAGCAGAAAATAAGCACAGAGTTAGTGCTGCTAATTGTGGTTCTACAAGTTGTTGGGATGTTTTGGTCCTTTTAAGTTTATGTTTCAGTAAATAAATAATGACATCACATATTTTGATTGAAAACTGAGAAAAAGGAAAACATTTTTTACCTCAGTTTAATGACTTGAATTGGAGGAACATGACTATTTATGCATCCTCAAGCTTTCATCAGTACTGAGATACCCAGTGATTAATCGCTGCAGGTGTTTATGAAAAATTTAAACCTTTTTCTCCAATAACTAAAAGGGAAGCACTTTTCTTTGCTTAGTATTCAGTATGATACACATCAAGCTCCTTCTGCTTCATGTCAGTGTTGACCAGCAGCAGCAGCTGTGCACACAGACTCTGACCACATGCCAACGTTTTTTTGCTCTGCTGTTCCCTCTGTTTACTGCATCGTGTATCAGTCAGAGTTCAGAGCCATAGGTATAAAACTCTATTTTCCAGCTTTGCCAAAGATTTATTTACCCCAGGTTTTGTTTTGTTTTTTTTGGCATTTTCTGCAACAACGCTTTTTTCTGTCAACTTAACTTCCCACTAAGACATAAATATGTAGCACTGTTTAAACTGTCAGCCTTTTTAATAATTACTTTTTGCATCTTATCACGCTGATGGATCATGCCAATGACGGTCTGCTGGACAACTGTCAAATCAGCAATTTTCTTCACTGTTGTATGAAGACCCAGTGTCATTGTTTTGTCTTAATCCGAAATAGTTTTTTTGTTTTCTGCTTGATATGATCCACTGAACAGAGCTAGTCATTTTTATACTTTGAGAAAATTTTGCAGCAACAAGATTAAGAGAAAAAACTGAAGAAAGTTTGTTGTGGAAAATCTGGAAACTCTGAACACTTACTTTAGTCTAAGCTTCTTCTCGAGCCTCACAAACACTATCCAGCAAACACTTTGAAAACACTAATTATGGCCCACCAGAGAAATAAAAGTTCACCCACACAACAGAGAGAGGATCAAAGAGCTTATTTGCCGAGTAGTCAGCATTGCTTCAACAGCCTGACTGGAGGTAAGAAGATCAACAGAGTGCTGAAAGTCACGCAGCTCAAATGACGTGGCACCTCCTTGAATGAGTAAGTAGCAGTTCATGGTTGAACCATTATGGTGTTGAAGGGCCGCCGGGTGATTACAGGCTTTTGCCCCAGCCGTGGGCTGTTGAGCCTCGTTAATACAGCTCTGAAGGTGGGCTAATTGGTGCTTAATTACTGTAGTCGGCCCAACAACAGTCAGCACAAACAGCTGCACATAGCAAAGAAACAAAACAGAGGAACAAAGAAAAACACAGGGATAAATTAATAAGCAGAGACACTGAGCTGAGCCATTCGAGGCGCGTTTGCTCTGTAATTGCAAGCGGAAGTAGGAGGAGGAAGCACACTCTACGGCAGCTCGTCGGGACAAATGGTGAGGATGTGAATTATAGATTTCCACAAGCTCCCCCCGTATTTGGTTCTTTAGAAACACCACTGCTCATGAAATGTTAAGTGGACAGATGGCAACAAAACAGCACACAGCAAACGGAGAAGGGGACGGGGGAGAAACCACAAGAAGCGGAGCAGTTTGAGTGTGCAGGCTTCTAATGGAGGAACAGAGAACATTTATAGCACCCATGAATGTCATAACAGGAAACCTGGCGAGTTGCTAAAAGGACACATTTACTTTCCTCTCTTTTCCTTAATTATTTCACTTGGACATATTTGATCAGGCAGGGTAACCTGTGGCCAAAATTTTATTTGGAAAGAATGAAAGCTGCTAACCTAAGAAGAGGGTCTCTGGTGCTGTGCATGTTGATGAGTGTTTTGATTTAGCTATTTATGGGCTTTAATAGCGCAGCTCTGCAGAGAAAACATAAAAACAGAGAGGCAGTTAAATCTTTTCTCCTCACAACAGGGAAGAATAAAGGAACACCCAATACAGGAGTGTTTATTCATCATTGGTCCAGTTATTTGTATTAACACTGTAATGTAAATGGCAGTCTAATTGCGTGCATGCTCTGACAATTCTCAAAAGTGCAGGCAACTCAGGGTCACGCAGCATTATGTGTGGTTACAGCTCCTATGGCAACCATTCAGTGCCGAGAACATGCTGCTGCATTCACTGTAATGAGAAATCCATTTGTGGACAAGGCAGCAACAAAGCCTTCAATTACTGCCAGCACACTTCCAATCTAACCAATGTACATTTCTCCTGCAGCAGCAGCAGCCACCAAGTTCTCCCTCTGCCGTCCCTCATCTCATATTAACTCCACAGTATTAGTTTTGACAAGCCTGCCTTTGAATCACATTAAAGACTTCCAAGATTATTATTACAAATGTAAAATTACATCAGCCCGTCCCCTGGCAGCTAGCAATGCGATGCGCACTGATCACTGCATTCTCGAGAGCATCTTCCTTTGGATTAGAGGTGCCACTGTTCATAAACTCATCAAGCCACAGTGAGCACTGAGCCTCTCAAAGATAATGAAAATGTGCCGACAATAACGACCAGGATTAAAAAACGGGACTGCGAAAGAGAGGAGGAGGAAAAAGAAGATGATGGTGGATAGCACGAGGAAGCTGGAAAGAGAAAGATGATCGGGACAGATGCTGATGGCAATCAGTTGATGTGCCATCTGAAAGATATCCAGAGAGCAGAATGAAAAGTAATGACTTTTTATGAGTCGGATTTCTCTTCAGGAGAAAACAAAGCATGGCCAGAGAACGTATGGTGCTAAAAAGCATGTAAGATTTTAAAACACCTGAGCTTCGGTTTGATTGCATAACACTTTCCATCTGTGTTTTTGAGGTTGTGGCACAGCTTCCTATCTGTAATATGGTTTAATAGAGCGTTTGGGTGTAAGTTAATTCATATTGTAGGTGAATCCTCAATCAATCACTGCTGGACATCTATATGTGCACTTTGACAAATCAGAAATAATGGTCCAGCATCCAAGTTCGAGGTAAGTATTTTGAGCTTTAAAATAGGAAATACAATTCTTGATCTTATATGCCTCAAATTTAGCATTTGTGGAGGGCTATGTAAAATGCTACAATAAAATGCAACTTCTTTGATTATATTTAATTACGCCAGTGCCTGAACTGGCTTTTAGTGTGGACTCCACTCTGTTTGCTGTTCTTGATTTTCTGACATCCGTCACCTAGGATGTGCACCACCAGGAAACCCTATTCACATAAAAATGCGATGATATATTGGCTTGGTCTTATGACACCAGTAGTGGGGTCAGGAACAACAGCCGTACGTCATGCTATTCTGCACTTGTCCTTTGGTAGAGCAGTGCAAGTACTTTAATCAATACATGTCCTAAAAATACATGGCCTCCAAGCAAAAAAAAAAAAAAATAAAAATAAAAAAAGACAAAGTACAATTTTGTTTTCCATCTAAATATGTAATTGTTGATAAAACTCCATTGATCTTTAAATGTGGTTGACCCAATTGGCTAACCAAGTACAAGTCTCAGTGACGGTACCTACTTTAAACTGGGACAAGACAATTTGGCAACAAAATATACATGTTTTCTACATATTTTTCCTGTGTTAAGTGAGGATAATGTTTAGATGGGGGACTGAGAGTGTGCCATTTCCAGAAAAGTACAAACAAGTTGAAGGAAATAACTGGTGATTATTTTTAACGGGGGAAAGCACTTTTTGCTTCAAATGTGTTTTCCATTTAAATAGATATACAGACAATAACTTAAGCAAGACGATACATAAAGGACAGAAATCCCGCAGAATTAGTTTTTGTATAATTTTCTTTTAGATGGATAAGAAAAAATAGTTACATTAAGCATAGCATTTTAATTGGAGCATTTTGAAGCTAGAGAACTGTGGATTAATTTTATCCGGCGGTCTGTAATTCAGCAGGTTTATCCTTTCTGGATCCTAGTGCCAACTACCTGATACTTCCTGTCTACAAGCAGAAGTGACCATCTTATGCATTGAGCACAAATCGACTGCTCTAACTTCCCAAGAAGACAAAACATACTCATTACTGTGAGCTCAATAAAACACCACTGTCCTCTAGTCAGACTCATTTCTGTGTGATGATAGTGAAGACATGGGCCAAGGTGGTGAGAGAGGCTTCTGCTTTGTCTCCTTTCATTTCTCCAGACAGAATTTAAAAAAAAACGAGGGAGAGATCGGTGAAAAGAAAGAAAAGAGACACTTGGTGCAGGATAGTCCCAGCCATTAACCGCTGGCTGATTGCTTTGTGCAAAAGGTGCCTGAAGAGCAAGAGGAAGGAAATTAGGGAATAATGGGAGGGAGTAATGAAAGAGGATGAAAACTGGCAGCACTGTTCAACAGGCACAGCTGAGAAGAAAAAGAGGAGGAAAAACTCTGGATGAGAGATTTAGCTATAGCAGAAGAGGCCAGATGTTGCTTAAATTTTCAAATACTTACTGCTAAAATGAATGCTAATAAAATGTGGCTTAAGGTTCAACAGGTTTATGTCACCTGTTTTCAGGGCTGGACTGGTAATTGAGTAAGTGCCCGGTTGACCAGTGTAATTTTTGATTGATACTTTTTATTATATCAACCAACCACGAAAGAATCATTCCATGATTTTCTGTTGTTGAGCTGACCTCAATACATATTTTCCCCTGGTTTATATTCATCATTCCAACATGACTTGTAGAAGCGTCAACAGCTGTTCACCTGGGCGATCCTGCATGTTCCCATTTTTCTAGAAGACGTTACTGCAGCTAAAATATGCAGCACCATGTGAAATTAGGAACCACAGTGTTACAACCAAGTCTGAAACAAAATTGCTATAAATGCTATAAGGACTTTTGCTAAAATTCTCTGTTGACAACTGTCAGTTGTTTACCATCTTAATACTAATGTACACACTCATAGCTCTGAGGATGATCTGCAAAGATCATGTATGACCAATCAAGATTGGCCACCTTGACCAAAAATGCCAGGCCAATTATTGTCCCTGTCCAGCCATGCTTGTTTTAATTAGATGGGTTCTGTTTTACAGAGTTCAAACACAATATCAGATATTGGCCGGTTTGATCTTCCTTATTTCTGGTCTTGGGTATACAACCAATCAGCGCCAATGAAAAATGGCGCTCTTGGATTTGCTGCTTTGCATACACTAGCCAATAGCATTGCATCCATGTATTTCAGCTTCCTAAGCTCCATTTTCTTTTAAAAATTGTAAGTATGCTGTTGTGTAAGAATAGTTTTGTCTTCATTATCAATATCCTTCAATAAATGGCAAAGGCAATTATTAAGAAAATTTGTCATTTAAATCAAAATTACTAAGTCAGGGGAACTTAGTAATTTTCCCTGATTGTCAGGAAAAATATAGTCAAACAGTTTTCCATCTCAGTTAATGCTTATGGATATCTGCCTGATGAGGCTTATATATTAAATCCAATTAATGAAGGATTTACATTCTCAAACAGCATACTATAAATGAACACCTACACATAATTAAAGAAAATACTTTATAAACTGAATATTTTTTATCTCCAATTCTTGTTTCCATTCATGTCCAAAAAACTGAATTATTGCATATGAAATTATACAGAATTGTCATTCATGTAGGCTGGCTTTTTATAATGGATGCCCCCCCTCCCCCTTCTTGCCCCTCAGGTTTAAATTAGCATCCCATCTCCTGCACTCCAGTGTGTGATAACACATCTGATCTGAGCCGGCGTGGAGTCAGAATACTAAATGTGTTAGTCTGTGCGTCGCTTGGGGGAACAGCAGAGAGCTGCCAGCCCATGCCAGGTAATCTCTCACCTCCCTCCTCCCCCATTTCTTCCCTCTCATCTCGTCAGATGCTTCAAACACTTTGCAAAAATGGTCATTCTAACCATTCAGCCTTTTAATGAGCTCTAAAAAGCCCCAATTTCACAGAGAGGGCAAGAGAATTTTTCCTGGGTCAAATAAGGAGGAGTTTGATCTTTTCTTCCTACACTATCTGTTTGCATTAGCAACAATAGTTTATGGGCGCTGTCAATCATAGCAAACCAATATGATGAAGACTTGTTTCTCTGCTTCAGTTCATTATGTTGAGTAAATATTGCAGAAAAACAGCAGTTAGAGAGAAGCACCTCCATTCTCTCCTTATGTTTCTGTAGCACTGCAGGGCAGCACGTATACAGAACTAACAAATGACTTATTTTGCTTCATGGTCCTCAATATTAAAACTTCAGGAGCCCAGCTCCCTTTGTGACTCGACATTAATATTAATACATGTTCTTGAACCTCATAAATGTGTGGTTCTTAAATAAAGTTCAAGTGTTTACAAAGGACAGAACTGACAGCACCAACTGTAAAGGTTTTTTAAATCCTAAAAAGAGGATTATTTTCTAACACGATTTGTATAACAAAGTCATTCCCAAAGGAACCACAAAAACTGATTTGGTAATTTATTTAAAAAAAAAGATTTTCATGTGCAAGTGCATGCGGAGTCTCATGCAATTTTATACAGATTTAAAAATATTGACTGGAGAGACAAGATGTGCTTGGAGGCTTTTAAACAAAGGTGTTCAGTGTCTCTAAGGCCAATGTCCTGCTTGTTTTGGATTTGCTTCTTGTTCAAGAACCATGACTTAACAAGATGGTTCTTTATCATACCTTTGGAGAATCTGACTTCATACTAAAAGTGTAATTTGGTCACTTGAATCAGCCATGGTGGACAGGGATACAACTAAAGCATGCAGGATCCAAACCCCACAGCAGTTGGACAGCACATCTGAAGGACAGTGTGATTCTGTAAAAGTGGAGCTGAGGGAAGTTTGTGTAAGTAAGAGGACATATTATTCAAAAATCAATCCAATGCTCAGTCCAAAGAAATGGAGGTTCTTGATTTATTTAGGAAATCCATTCCATATTGAAAGTAACTGATAATGGGTTGTTTGCTTCAGAATACCAATTGATCTACAGAGTGTCAGTGAGTCTGAGTTGGTAACAACTACCACGTTTGCATATAAATCTTCTGCAGAAGCCTGATAATTAGCCATCATTTGATCAAGATGTGTTGAACCAGGGAAACAACCAAAACCTGCAAAGTCATTCCATGAAGACTGACTTTGGACACCATTGATCTAGGTCTTGGTTGGGAAATTTTATTTACCAAAGGAGAGGTCAGATATTTCTTGTAGTTGCTCACTAGAGTTTTTTTTTACATCTCTGGAGATATTTTGGAGCACAACTCTTTATAAAAGTCTTCTGAAGGTTTGGAGAATAATCCATGGAATTGGAAGTTCAAGATCTAACCAGGTGCAAAAAAAAAATAATAATAAAAAAATTGTTTTGTTTGTTCTACTCCATTGTCGTCTTAGCAATATTTTTTGGATCATCCAGAACCGCAATTTTTAGACCAGGAATATTTGCAGTGCAGGATTTTTTTGTAAAGAGGTCTTTCAAATGTTCAGTAATCCTACTATGTTCTTGCCGGTCATGAAGCACACTAACAACCATCCTACTATAATGAAAGTCTTTTTCACAACCAAATTCTAAAATTAAAAGTGCCTCTTTTAAAAATACAAAATATGTTCTGTTTTTCTACACTTTGTCACAGTTAGAGCTTTATAAACTCAATAATGGATTAAAAAAGTCTGTAGGGTGGACATTTTATTAATGGAGGGCTAAAAACATTAGCTCCGGGAACTCTTAGCAAAAGCAAATAAGCTGTTTGATTCACAAAATGCACTTCTTGGAAAAGATTAAGCCATTATGTGAGCCGGATGAGTCTGAATGCAGAAAGGAGGAGGAGGAGAAGGGCGGTGGGAAGTTAAGGTCGAAGCAGGAAGAGTGTCGATATCACAGCAGCAATTACTGCTTTATAAATGGGCCTGTTGTCGCTGTGAATGAGCAGCTCCATCAATCTGTCCTGACAGCACGCTCCTTAGCCCGTCACTCCTGCTTCTGCTCGCAATCTGTAGATTTCAACTTACCCCAGAAATTGATAATCCGATTCAGACATAACTTGGTTAGCTGCTGAATGTGCTGCAGGAGGAGGCTTAGGAAGAGGATGTCTGTTCAGCTCAAAAGCACTCAGTCACCACTTGCAGCTTGAAAAAAAAAAAAAAACAACTCACACCTCTTCATAAATTGAGAGGATTAATTAATTACTTTTGTCAGAAATTGTATTAATGGAGCCTTCTATGAAAGATCATTCAAACTTTTCAAATCTATATCGGAAACAGATACAATATTTAGAAGAATGGACTAAATTAAGAAGACAAGAACGGGACAGTCATACACGCTCTTAAACATCATTTTAGGAAAGAGAGAAAAGTAAGCAAAATGTTAAAATGCATTGTTTCAGTCATAGATCTCCAGACATATTCTATTACATACTCGCCTAATAGGAAGTGGTTCTACTTGATTGACCAATCAAATCTAAAAATCAAAGTGATGTGAAAATGTATGCATTATCTTGCCATGTGAAAACATTAATTCATATTATCTAATAAGTACAACTAATAAAATATATAAAAAAGACTAGTTACTTCATTATGCACATAAAAAACACTATGTAGAGTGATAAGATAAGAGGTACTCTTACCAAAAGGTTAAATCATTAAGCATTAAAAAAGAAAGGCAATTACCGTAATTTCCGGACTGTAGAGCGCATCTGATTATAAGCCGCGCCCAGTAGATTTTTTTTTTAAAAAACTATTTTGTACATACATAAGCTGCACCTGTCTATAAGCCGCATGTGCCTACATACAGACGGTACACAGAAAGAGTTTTCAAAGTTTTAATAATATACCTTAGCTTTTCTTTCCAAACAGAGCCTGTGACGCGGCAGTAACACAGCAGGAATACGGTAGTAGCACAGCACTAACAGGGCTGGTTAAAAAAAACATACCGGTAAAAGTCATTGAGACGTGGTAGTAACGCAGCAGCAACACGGTAGCACAGCACTAACAGGACTGGTTAAAAAAACATACCGGTAAAAGTCCCTGAGAGCCGTCTTCATCTTCCTCCTGTGCACTGAGACGTGTTAAGTTACAATAAACTTGCGTCTTCCTCGACACATATATTCCACCTGTCTCACTCTTACCTTTTCTGCTCGAGCGCCCCTAGCGGCTGTTAGAAAAAAATGCATAAATAAGCCGCATCACTGTATAAGCCGCAGGATTGAAAGTGTGAGACAAAAGCTGCGGCTTATAGTCCGGAAATTACGGTATATAAACATGTTAAAAACATGTAACACATAAAAGTTAGGCAGTTTACTGCGGCTACAAAAGCAGCATCAGAAGAGTGTTCCTTAAAAAGAACCTGAAGTGTGAATGAAAAACAGGAGGCAGTGCTTTTAGTATCAGTGTATATGTATAAGCTGTGAGGGTAAAGGGGAGGAGAGAGCTACGAGAGCCAGACGAACTACAGAAGCCCAGGAGGCACAAACCAGGCAGAGCGCAGAAAGTCGATTCTATCAGGCAAAAATAATAAAACAACAAATAAAAATTACTCAAGAAGATAAAATTCACAAATACTCAATATAACACGATTTATAAATAATAATTAATAAAGTACCTTCTTAACTGTATTCTATGAGGAGTACTTAGCATCAATGTGTGCCCGGTGGATATTAATGGCAAAATACCAGTGGAGTTATAAACTAGCAGCGCCAGCAATTCTGGTAAGAACAACGCTTCAATGAGCAATTAACTAACAGTTTTATATTAATATATGTTATATATAATACATGTATTATATACATCTCTCTTATACATTTATATCATAACAGTAATAAACCTTTACTGTGTAAAAGAAAACTGCCACAACACTTGGATTGTGGTAAAAAGAAAACAAGAATGTAATACTGTTGATTGTCTTATTGTATTGTATAAAAAAATAAATGATAAAAAATTTATTAAATTGAGTTGAATTGATAAATAACAGATTGTTTCATCATGCAAAATAGATTTTGGATTTAAAATTCAATTAATGTGCTTTACTTTGTTTCTTCTGTTAGGGCGGATCATTTTTGACCCGTAGGACAAGGGGAGTAAACAGAATGTTAGGATCGCACAAGGGTTAAAAGAAGTTGGCGGATTTGGACCAAAACGCAAAGTGGGTCCCAGAAAAATAAATAAATAAAAGTCACTGACCAAATGCGGAATACAAGGGTTAAATGAAGCATTTCAGATGCTTTAGAAGGGCATCCCAAGAATTTTGAGCTGAAAAACAACACCATCGTGTGAGCTGACTTTACATAGCTATTTTAGAGGCTTTTTAAGAGATTATCAAATGTGAATAAGGGTGCATTCATACCAGCCTTGTTTAGTCAGATTTAATTGAACTCTAGTTAATTTGCCTTGAAAGTCCAGCGTGTGTGGGGAGGTGTGAATGTGCAATCAAATTCTGATGCAAACCCCCCC
Organism: Brachyrhaphis roseni; assembly: GCA_903066815.1. NCBI lineage: Eukaryota > Metazoa > Chordata > Actinopteri > Cyprinodontiformes > Poeciliidae > Brachyrhaphis > Brachyrhaphis roseni. Next base: position 13,626 of record CAEFZY010005398.1, on the reverse strand, counting down.
AAAAAAAGACACTCTGATCTGTCTAAAATCCTAGCTCTCTGTTTATCTGAAGTGATTCGAATGCTGCCAAGAAGACCGGAGACCACTCCAAAAGCAGGAAGAGGACTACATTGCAGGGCATTCTGGTTAAGTACAATATGAGCAAATTTGTGTGTCTAGGGCTATAGAAAAAATTGGATTGTATTTTTTACCAAGGTTTTTGTGTTGTTTCCATCTGTGGTTCTTGGTGCAGTCACCACAAGCGAGGGGTCAACAGGTTTTCCAAAGAATTCCGTTTGTTTGACCCAGTGCAGTGTGAAAGAAAATTGCAGCCTTCTTTAGACTTGAGTCTACTGGAGTGGAAACACCTTAAGTATTTCTTGTCCACATGCAAGTTATTTTGTTGACAGTAGGTCTTAATGTACTTTGGGTCCAAAGATTTCTTTCAGAGATGCAGTCTTCTACTCACCCAGTGAGATAAAAATGTTAGCACCAGTGCTGAGGGCTCTGTAACATAGCATTGTGTCAACACACACCTCTGTCCTCATACAAATGATCATCATGTGATCAGTACATTTGATAGGTAACATCTGACCACTACTTTCTCTGCTACATCACTTTGAAGCAGCAAGAGTAAACTTTTGCAGGACTACAGCTCGGGTTTTAGTGAGGTGATAAGTGAACGAAAAATATTCCTGAAAGCAGAAAATAGGTTTGATCTTGCAAATTTCCTCCACGGGTTGATTTGATGTTCTGTAAAAAAAATGAAATACATAAAATGTAAACAGAACAACAACTGATTATAGAAAAATATTGTTTTTCCCCTAAAATCAAAAAACATTTAACAGTTTTTGCAAGATTTCTTCGCTTTCAGCCAGAGCAGTTTTCAGCCAGAATTGATTTTGAAAGGATTCTTGTTTATTTACTTGTTTCCTTTTTGGACCTGAGCTTTACTGGATTTTGTTTTCTCTTTATTAGCATAATTACTTAAGTATCACAATTCCAGTTTTATAAAATCTGCAGGAAAGGAAAAATATGGGAAAAGAAGATTTAGAGTGCACACGTTTCCCATCCATCATAACAAAAATAAAAAAATTGAAACCAGCGACTGACAAAATCTCATGTCCCTGTCATTCTGCTCACCTTTTATTTTCTATAAATTCCTTATATGCCCAGTGGTGCATTTTTGTTTGCTGGCAGACTTCCTTTCAGTTCACATCTAAACCAAAATATCTCCACTGTGGTGGTGAGTTCTGAACACAAAATTTGTTTAGTTTCACTGGAATACAGGGACCTTGAGTTTAAAGCCTAGAGAGCATTATTTAAGCAGGTAAGTGTTCATTCTGCAGCTGAATAGCAGAATGCCCAGCCTCAACAGTTTGGTATTGATCCTCAGCGGCCCATCCTAACCTGACTGGAAGGAGCTTTGAGGATTTACAGCCATTGGAATCTCCTGGTAATAGGATCTTTAAAAAAAACACACCTTGAAGACACCAGAGGTGAGATCACTTTCAGACCTTTGCGCTGCTATCAAGCAGAACATTTGCAGTTAATTTTGCTTTTGTAGATTTTTTTCCTAAACCTGTATTAAAAGCTGTCATCCTCGTCAAAACTTCAAAGCTTAAATTAGCTCTAAATGAGCCAGACTTGATGTGCGAACACACCAGAGTTCACTTAACCTGTGGGTTAGGTGTGAAAAAAAGTCTAAAGCTCAATAAAAAGTGTCGCAGCATGCTCCACTCTGACCCCCCTGGATGGAGCTAGCAGAAAGGAGGTTGTCTGGCATCAAAGAAGTAAATTAACAGCAAGCGTCAGACAGCAGCTGCTTCCCCCTGCTCCCTGAGACCTCCAGAATATCCATCCATACATATGTATGCCAGCAAGATTACATCCTCTGCAGCCATCCAGATGCTCCTGCTGCCGTGATGACACGCAACAAGATCTGCTGCCTGTTTCTGTCTCCTCGTCCATCAGGCATCCGGCTTGTTCTGCATCCTCCTACACGGCAGCCATGCACAACATGCATCACCTTGCTGACAGTATGTGAGGAGGCAGCCTCTGCAGCCAGGAGTCCCGCTGCTGCCAGGACACGATTACCATCCAGCCGAGTCACCAACAGGCTTTTACAGGCAGAGCAGTAACACTAGATTAGGAACAGATTATTTAAACACAAAAAAGCGATGTATCTTGAAAAATAAAATTTTGACTTATTTTCACTGTCAAATGGAAAATTTTGAAGTCACATTGTAATGTCACACTGGAATATAACATCTTTTGATTACCAATCCCAGTTTGAGACTGGTTTTATGATAGTCTGGTTGTTCCGATCTTCATTCAAACCTTTGTCCAATATATCCACTATACCTTCTAATAGTTTATAATAATTGACTCCAAACTAAGCACTTGATCTTCTGTCTTCAGCTTTAGCCAATATTTACAAGTAAAATAAATATATTTATTTGTGCTTATTTTGTTGTTAAGACAGCAATCACTTCTTAAAGTGGGGAATCTTAAAACAGGTAAATTATAAAACTTGGAAGTGACACACTTGGGTTTAAACGTCTGTACTCAATTTAACACTACAGTGCTACTTTGACATACAGTATCTGATAAGTGTGATCAGATTCAGTCTACAGTCTTTAACAGTTATAAAACAAGGATAAATTACAATTTCAAGTTTTAATATGTGTTTAAACACCGATTAACAAACTTATTTTCTTTAATTATTGTCAGGTAAACTAATATCAGATAGGTACAGCAGTAACAGCGACAAAATGTTTGTAGTAAAAATGTATTTATTAGAAAGACAAACATTCAACCAGTCAGTCGACAAGTATAGAAAATTGATACTGTGACTGTCTAATCTCAAGAAAATATTTTTGTAAATAAAAAAAAGAAAACTAAAGGAATATACCTGGAACTGTGGTCTGTCTGCATGAAACAATAAAGAAATTCAAGCGTTCATACTCCACATGAAAAGCTAAACTGTATTTTTATATACAAGGAGAAGAGCAAGTGCTCTGTTTGATTATTAAGGGGTACTATATTAAGATATTTTTCTTATTATGATTTTGCGTGCAAGGACTTGCTAGGAAGTGAATAAAATTAATTAGTATCGGAATAAAACACTGTAGTGACAGTTTAGAAAAGACCTAGATTATATGTTAACTAGACAAATATTAACGTTTCAAGAGAAAGATAATATATTTTACATTATGGTACTAGCAGTCAATTACCACATCTACCATATATTTACTATATATTGAAACCACTCCACTGTTTATTTTAACAATAGATAACTTAAGCGTACAGATATACTACATGTGTAATTCACACAAAAAAAAATTATCAAAAATGCATAATATGATGTAAGCGATTTTATATACAGAAAAACAACCTGTGGTCCGTCAGCTGACAGTAACCATAATAAAAGGGATGTTTAGCATACCATCGGCTTCCACATTATAAGTATCTGAATTTCTTATGACCACTAATATTTCCATGCGACCAAATTTGCGAGCACGGGAAAGTGTGAAAGCCTTTTTCAGCCAGCTCGTCAGCAGGGTGCTACAACTGCTGAGGAAGTAGTTCATTCTTTCATTTCTTATCTTGTTCAGGCCATATTGTTCATAAATATTAATCGTTTTGAAAGTAAAACTTTCTAATTATTCCGTATACCTTGAAAACATTAACTGGTCCAAAGCTATTAGGAAGTTCTTTAAAAGTTTCCTCAGGCTTCTTGTGTTTGTTTGTTTCTTTTCTCCCCATCAGATTCCCAACACACACACACACTGAGAAAGGGGATGATGTATATGAGGAAGACAGCGGGTTTTACCAGCGTCGACACAAAGAGAACAACAAGCAGAGAGCAGACTGGTCATTAAGGTTTGAGGGAAATAGAGGGAAACGCCCTCCAGCGGAGAGACTGTCCACCTCCCCTCCATTCCACCTTCACCTCGGCCGTGTGTTCCTGCGGTCTGTTGCCGCGGCAATGGTGGAAGATAGGGGCTGCCAGTCGACGGCCAGTGGGAGGATTAATTGTCGGCGGATGGTGAGGCATCTGCTGCTTGCCCGCCACCAACTGCTGCTGAAACATGATTAAATGTCCTCTTCCAGCTAACACGTGGAGGCACCATGGCTTCTTTCTGCCCCAAAAAGTGCCTATCTCACTCCTACTCCACTTCTTTCAATCTGTACCTGCACTGCTTTTCAACTGTAAATGTCATTCTGTCTCTGACTGCTGTTCTACTTCTTACAAGTTGATTTATTTTTCTGATTGTACTCATTAATTAACTGACCAATAGAAATGTAGCTTTTCTCAGAAAGGACCATTAAAACAGTCTACAGAATTATTAGCATTAGATCTCAAGTCTTGACCGTTAGGAGTTGTAACCTTTTTGATGTCTCTGACACCTTGTCACAGATCTGGCTCCATGCTGAAAGACAAGATTGGCTACAAACCTGTGCAGTGCACCTAAAAATGTCACTACATTATTTTGGTTGTTTTATAATTTTGAAATATTTTCATATACAATTTATTCTATTGTTTTCCATAAATGAACAAATTAGATTTTGTTTGCATTTTGTTATGTTAATCTGCCTACATTAAGTAGCTTCCTGAGGTTGGGATGGGAGCAGTTGTGGCGAAGCGGAACCTTTGTTTTGGGGGCGTTGATTCGGGGTTGGTTTTGGGGCGGACTTCCTGTTTGCTGCAGCGAGGTGTACTTGAAACCAGACGCTATATGGATGCTAAAAGCAGCGCTTTGGTCGTCATTACTGAATCCTGTTTAATTATTCTTCACGTCAGTAGATGGTAAAAACACACCAAAACTACTCTGTAAGAAGTTTACCTCTTATTTGATCAGTAGATAGCAATGTGTTATGATTTCTGTACACCTTTCTGCTAATAGTTGTAACTTTTATCAGCCGAGATTGGCGGGATGCCAATCTGTGTCAGGTAAGTCTGCATTGGGTTAGGTGATTAAAAGACTGCGATAGCTTACTAACTCAGGGTTTTAGGAGTTTTATTTTGCTTTTATTTGAATAATATTCAGTATGTATTGCTTGGTGACTTATCAAGCAGTTTAGAGCCTGAGAGTAAAGTGAGTCTAGCAGAAGTTAAAGGTAGAGAAACTATTCTTTGTTCATAAAGTGTGGGAATTTAGAGGCTAAGTGAAGGATGGCAATGTGAAAAAGGCAAAGTGTGAAGTTAATTATTACTTGTGAGAAAAGTAAACAAGGTTTATAAAACAAAGGTAATGCATAACATTAATATTGTACATTGTAAAAGGTTTGTTGGTTAACAAATAAATGTGACACAATCTGGATGCTAAAAGCAGTGCTTCGGTCGTCATTGCTGAATCCTGTTTTACTATTCTTCAAATTGTGCACATCACTGTTATAGCAGTCCTGACACTGGGGTCCTGCAACACTACAGTTCATACATTTTTCTTTTGGTTACAAAATAAGGTTGGTTTAACTATATTTCATTGATTTCCAACTATAAGTCATCAAGCAGTATTTCAGCCTAGAAAAAGTTTGAAAATTGGAGGTCAAGTGATTTCAGAGTCAGATAGTTAAGTACTTTGTTAAAAATTAATTTCTGAGCTCTGTAAGAATCCGATACATAGCAGTAGATCTACTTATTTGTATTTTTCCATTTCTGTTTGTCTTTTTCCGTCATTGTATTTTGCCCCAATGATCTTGCTTTACTCTGATTGCTTTATGGTCTTGCCTTTTTACTAATTTTTGTTTAATTTAAAGGTTTAAGTAGATCCTTTTCCAGTTACTTCAGTTTCCTGAGTCCAAAGACACGTTTTAAACTGAGAATAAATGTACATTTTTGAGTTCGTCTCCAACTTTGCACTCATTATAACTTAGCTTTTTTTTTTGTTAATTTCTTAAATATATGCACATAACCTCTGTAAGTCATTATGAAATCATCCACCTGCTAAATCTTACAGCTTTGAGGAGTTGTGGAGATTCAAGCTGCAAGTTTTTGAAACTTTTAAAAAATGAGCGTTTCTAAAGAGCTGTAACCGAAGATGAAAGGTTATTAGGGAAATCAAAACACTTTTTTATTAATATGTGAGACAGTAACACGAAGGGAGTGTGATCATGCTTACCTATCAGGTCGTGTCTCAGCTCTGATAAAGTGAAGCAGATCCAGTCTGCACTAGATATGTAAATGTCTCTCAGAAACAGCCCTGCAGCAACTCCTGCTGTTGGAGTCTAAGGGTCTCGGTCATCCTCCGAACACAACATGTTCCTATTTGTTCTGACTGGTTGGATTCTGCTCTCTGAAGCTTGACACCCTCTGAACTGTCGGCTGCTTCACCTGCAGAGAGTCTCTCTGTTCTTGGCAGTCAGCAGCCTGGAAGAGGTTTACAAATACACAAACACTGCTTTTCGGCTCACAACAGCTTTCACGTAAAACCTGCCCTATCTCTTGGATTAAGTGGTTCTTGATCACAAATTTCATCAAAATTTCCTTATTAAATCTATTTGGTCTGCAATTGGTTGGAGACTGATGCTTCAAGAATATGAATGTCCCTTAAATGTAAAGCCATGGTACTAGCTGTAAGATGTTTTTATTCAGTGAAGTTCAAATATCTTGTCTTGTTCATGTTATTGGTAGAATGTAACATAAAATGGATAGATGTACTAGAGCCTTACAAGCATTGATGCAGGTGCTGCTTAGCTCTGTTGTGGTGAATAAAGAGTTGACCCAAAAGGTGAAGCTCCTGATTTAATGCTCCATCTACATTCTGACCCTGCTCTATGGTCATGAGATATGAATAGTGAAAGAATGAGATCCCAGATGCAGGCTGCTGAAATGAGCTTCATCTGTAGGGCGGCTGGGCTCAGCTTTAGCGATAATTTGAGCCGATTTGTTTTCTGGGGGAGCTTGGAGTAGAGTAGCAGCAAGAGACAGTTGAGGTGGTTCGGGCATTTGATCAGTATGCTTCTGATGTGTCCATCTTCTAAGGTTTTGTGGAGACATCCCACTGGAAGGATACACTGGTGTAAACCCAGAACATGCTGGAGGGATTACATTTCTCTACAGAGTGTTGCTGAATAGAAGGATGACGGTGTTTCCCTCCTGGACCCGATTTTGGATGTAGCTGGAAACATTAAGAATTGTGCATTGCCACAGGGTGTGACTTAATCAATATGTTGCAGCCAACAACTCAAAAACAACCAAAAGGATAGTGCTGGTTACCAGTTTTTTATTATTATTTTTTAATTATTAATTTGACATTTATTAATTTGCTTAATTAGTGTAATAAAACAATGTTTTTTGCTAAAGTCTTCTGAGTGTATTGAACTTATGGCTTATTTTATGTCTTTATTTCAATTATGCTTACAAGGTTTGTGTGGAATAGACACCTCTGCTTTGCCACTCTGGAGGTAATCTGTCAGAAATGGGTCCCTGCAGCTGCAAGTGACAGATAAACAGAAGTAAGTTTTCACAGCAGCCTTTGAGAAGCTAGTTCTCACAGTCTGTCTCATATTTTTGTACTTCTGGTATCCTGGGGTATATAAGATGTTCTGAATTCTGTTGGTCCAGGCTGACACTCTGTCTTTTGCTCTCATCTTGAACATGATTCTAAATAAACCTGACTGAGTGCTTTTCATCTGAACAGTGCTTGAATAATTTAATTTTTCCACAAAACACAACAATCTATGCTAAAAAAATGTTGCTATGGTAAATAGTTGTGAAAATTCTATCAAGGATTGCATCAAGTAAAGTCGTTTTTCAATATGTATGCTAACTTAGTTGAAGAGTAATGCTTGATATTATCTGCAGTGCAACAACTCTGAGTGTAGACACTTGCTACAAAATTAGGGGATTTATAAATTCACACTCACTTCAAAAAACGAGTGTGAACTTTGTGAGCCAAGGAATTATTGTGAGGATAACAGCTAGAACAAGGGACACAATTTCATTTTTTTTTATTAATTACTGGGTAGCAGCGTAACTACAGGGATAGCTCAGGATAACCAAAGCCATACTTTTTAAACATTGTCTTAAAAGTAAGCAGGAATAAACTGACTAAAACTGGGTGCAGTCTGAGAGCAAAGTGCTCTGTTGTGAACATATAAAATAATAGGATCTCTAATCTATGATAGAACCTGATTATTAAGGGCTTTATATGTGAGGAGGAGAATCTTAAATTATATTCTGGATTTATCAGAGAGTCAATAAAAGGAAGCTAAAATAGATGATTTTGATCCCTCCTGGTAATATTAATGTCACTTCAGATTTAAACCTCATAGTGTAAGAGTCAGTCTGTTTCTTTAGGTAGAAAGAGATTGCCTCTAATATGAACTTGATGGATAAGTTTGTCCATTTTATAAAACATTCAAGTGTAAAGTGAAATATGCGAACGAGACACAAAAGAGTATAGGTGTTCCTTTTTTTTTAAAGAATCAGAGTAAATTCATGTCAAATTCTAGCGCGCTGACAGCCCTGAGATTTCATTACAATCTGCTGTTTCCTGCACAGAAGGCGGCCAAGGACAAGCTCCTTCGACGTCTTCATGTGAGTATGAAATAAACACTTTTTACAGAGAACCTTGAGAACTTCTCAGAGAGCCAGAAGACTTGTTTTATGACTTTGTCCTTGTCTGAGTGGAATGTCTTTTCCTCACTGCAGAAGCACCTGCCACATCGAGGTCAGCACCCCCAGCAGCCTCCACGCCATCAAAACCTTCGAGCAGAAACACAAAGAGGCAAGAGAACATCCTTAGAAGAGGTTTAAAGTCCATGCTCCTGAAAGGTGTTTTGGATCCAGGTTCAGATAATCTCAACAGTGAAACAGAATCACACCACTTGACAAAGACGAGGGAGGAAATAAAATAAAAAAATAAATCTCTAATTCTCTGACATGGAGCTTTTACATCTTTCTATTAACAAGATTAAAGCATGGAAAACAGAACAGAAACTAATTTAATTTTGCAGTGCATATGGATATACTGTACTAAAATTAAAACTAATTAGTAAAACAAGACTAATTATGGACTTTTTACTTGGCCTTATGAGGAACATTTCCAGTGAACATTGGAGTGAAGGTCAGTCCAGGAGCTGCAGTCTTTGAACAGAAAGCACACACAAGATGGACAAATATTTAAGAGACTGACATTTGACTGATTTAAATCCACACTGCCTGTGTTCATTTAGGTTATTAAATTTGAGAACCTTTTCAACACCACTTTAATGAAATGTAGGAACAAATTTATTATAGACCGTTCTTAAACAGGATTTGTTTGAGAATCTGACATTTTCTGGAGAAATCTGCAATCATTAAGCAACGAGGCTTCTCAGGTATAGAAATCCCTTTGAGAACATTTTACAGTGTCATTGCTTTTTATTTTTGTAATGTTTCCATTTCTTTTCCCAACACTTAAGCCACATTTTTAAACGTGGTCGATAAGGCAGCATATGCTGTTATGAAATTAGTACCGGATTTTCTTCATAAGCACTGCCATCACAGAAATAAAGATGAGCTTTGCCAAGGGCACTCTTACAATGCCATCATCGAATGTGGCTCCAGAAACTTGATGCTGACCACCCACTCTTTCTCCTAATTGTTCTATTTCTTTCAACAAAGATCTGGAATACTGACCTATCTCATTGTAAACGATATCCATACTGTGTGATGGCTCTAGATGCCCCTGAACCCAGAAAAGTGGACGCTATCCTAGGATGAATTTAATATAAGGCTTATGTTCTATGCTCTTAAGCTTGAAGTGCACCAGCGATTTTAAATAACAGTTTTCAGTGCAAACGCCATTTGATGGATCAGAAGTCACGGCCGCATGTTAGACTTGCCCTCTGATTCCAAACAGGAAAAATTACAATGAAATAAAACTACCTTTTTCTACCCGTTTTTTTTTTTTTTTGTCTAAATTTGGTTTGTATTTTTGATTTCCTTCCCTTAATTTTAACCTTCCCTGCTTTAGTGTTTGAAACTTGTAAAATCTCAAAATGGGTTGGAGGAATCTGTAGACCAAAGTTTACATTCCTGGACGTTTGTTTCTGAAACGCAACCTGCTATCAAAAGTGCTTAATTCAAGCTGCAGATAATTAACCTTCCTGGCGATGGATGATTGGATGCATGCATACATAACGCTGGTGGCATGTTTGTAATAATTTACCAGCAATTTTTACAGTGTTTCATCTGTGTGTCTCTCTGCTGTCAGTCAGTTGTGACGTGCTATGAATCTGAAGCGACTGTAGTGTCACACAGAACAGAGCTGAGCGGGTTTCAACCTTTTTGCTGCTGCGATTGTCATAACGAGCAGCGACTTGAGGCTGCGGTGTGTCCGAGGTACACATTAGTATTTGGAAGGCTGAAAGCTGTTTCTGCTGTTCTCCATCTTAAATCACTGAGGATCTGAGTGAGCAGAAACCTTCTCTTTCTTTTTCTATTCGTTCATCATACCTGCCTGCCTTCCTTTTCCTTAGTCTTCTCATTGCAACTGCAGCATTCACCACTGGCATCACCGGCATCCACTTTCTCTCATCCCACTCCGTGGTCGGATGGCGCCCCCCAGAGGTTGAATTTTCAATTTCATTTCAACTTCTCCTGTTGCAGCAGCAGCATGGGGCACATCATGAATATTTCACCAGGCTTAACTCCACTTAAAATATGCATTCTAATTGGGCCTAAGTGCCGCAGCTCGACTCTAAGTAGCTTTCCTAATTTTTCCCTCCACTTTCCTCTCTAACTGGCACGTTTCATATGCTTCATGGCTTTTCTTAATGTTGCTTACTGATCTGGTCCCACTGCTTCTCTCTGCTGAATTTAGGTGAATTGGTGTCGTACAACATCGGGGTATAGGGGAGACAGTGATCCACCTCACTTGTGAGTTTCAAAGGTTTTGAGTTAAAGTAATCTCTTTCAGAAGCCTTTGCCTCCTACTATTTAAGGTTGCATTGCTGATTTTTGTTGTGATTTTTAATCAGAACAGTAAAATGAAAGGTAGAAGTTTTTGTGCTTCTTTCAAACCCATTTTCCATTCAAAATGATATGAGAAGAGAACTATTCAGCTCTTCTATCTGCTTCACCCAGCTCCATTTTACTGCATTCACTTGCATTAGGAAAAGTCAGGAGGTTAAAACACTTTTACTTCTTTACTCATAGATTTTTATAAACAGCCATAAACACAAAGTTCCACCATAAACACTAATTACCCAAGAACTACACAAATAAACACATAGGCCTATTTTTGTCTTGTTGAGATATAAACTCTATCTGCTACTTCAAAAGGTATTATAACCTTTACAACTTATTCTTTTCATTTGTGTTATAGCTTTCAGCTAACCATAGTTACTTTCACTCACATGTCTGAAGATGAGGAATGTGAATAAAAATGAAAACTTGATGGAAAGAAACCGAATGCAAGCCAGCCAAGAACACAGCTGAAAGCTTCCAAAAATAACTGTGCCTAAAACACAAAACTCAAGAATCAGTGCATAAAACAGCCAGCCTAAAAGAAAGGAGTAATTTTTTAGTTTCCAAGTAAAATGTAAGTTTATAACACAAAGCTTTGTATGGTGATTTGTCCAGTAAGGTGGAAATGGTTTCAAAACATCACCTGAAGACATAAAACACCGGCACCCCACTGAAGGATTTAAATGTGATGTGTGGCATGAAGAGTCGCTTTTAAAAGCTAGAGGACCCAAAAGCAGTTCACACTATACCCATCCACGTACATATTCACACACTAATGGTGGCAAGCTACTGAATTATAACCACAGTTGCCCTGGGGCAGTTTGACAGAGGCGAGGCTACCATGCACTGGTGCCACAGGGCCCAATGACGGAGTGGGGATGGTCTACCACCGTCACCACTATTGCAAAAACTAAACTGTAAGTCTACTACAGACACTAAAACACAACCTCAAGAGAAAATGTGAAGTCTAATTTTTTACATAAAAGTTTACTCTTTTAAAAAGAATCTATCAATAAATCCTTTGTTTACTCCTGAATCTTTTGTTTACTGCTGAATGTAGGGTTGTTAAATGGTGTGTGCAGAGATGAGTTGTGCTCACTTTGTATGTCTCCTTAAACAGTATATTTTAAAATATCTGCTTCTAATTGTAGCTGTCTGACAATTTAACTGTGTTAAGTATTTCTCATATCTGTTGAATCTGTGCAAGTCTATGCTATCAAGTTACTCAGTATTTGCTCTCTCATGCAGTAATAACCTGTCTGAGCAAGGACAACCACGGTTATTCAGTAGAATGTATGTCCACATTTACATTTAGATGGCTGTGCAAATCTGTCGGACTGATCTCAAAACTAATTTTACCATCATGCTATGAAGAAAGCAAATAATCATTCATTCACTTTCTGTATCCATCTAATCCTGATCAGGGTTTTGCTCGGCTGTTTCTCTAGGTAGGCTGCACCATAAACAAAAAGCCAGCTGGGACAACCAGCAATGTAAAAACACACACAGACACACATATGCATACCTGATGGTACTTTCACATCACCAGTTGGCCTATAAAGCATATTGTTGAAAACTCTTGAAAGCCCACTGTACATGTGCACAGGAGGAAAGGCTGATATTGAAACAGAGACCTTCCAGCTGAGAGCCAACAGAGCTAACCCCTGTGTTACACTGTGCTTGAGGATATTGAATCTGCTGGCCAGCAAATGTCACAAATAAAGATTCCAGTAAACCGCTGGTGGTGTGAAAGAACAAACGGAATCAATGGATAAAGACGAAAAACTTGACATAAATATGGATTTATTGCACTATTATGTATAAATATTTAATAAATATTCAATCTATATTATGCATTACAGCCAAAACTAAACACATCCAGACCTCCTGCAGACAGTCTCAGCCAGTTGCACTCCAAAACCAGAAATGTAAATGTCAGTTTGGAGAGTTGTTTTTTTACCTTTAAGATATTATCAATTTAAGTCCAGTTTAAATCTTTAAAGAATAAAAAGTGCTGTTTAGGTTTGGTGAAACATGGTTTTTAATCCCCAAGATAAGTTTAATGTACAAATTAATTCTTTCCGATTTCATTCTAATTGAAAATAAATGAGTTAATTAGTAACATGAGTGAAATGACTTTATTAAAATTGATAATTAAAGGCTATTGTTTTCATTTAGGCGTTTTCATTTGATCTGTTTTTCAAAGAAAAAATATCATAGCCAAAGTAATTTATTGAAAAAAGATTTTTAAAGGAAGTTGAAATTTCTCTCTAAAAACCAGACAGAATATTTGATGTCAAAATAAATTTTGTTGTTGCATGGCAACTCAGTTAAAACTGCAGTATGTAACTTACAAAAATGTGTTTTTTTTACATACAGTACAGACCAAACGTTTGGACACACCTGGTCATTGAAATGGTTTTCTTTATTTTCATGACTATAAAAATTGTAGATTAGAAAACCTGGCAGGGCACACCTGTGAAGTGAAAACCATTTCAGGTGACTACCTCTTGAAGCTCATCAAGAGAATGCAGAGTGTGTGCAAAGTAGTAATCACAGCAAAAGGTTGCTACTTTGAAGAAACTAGAATATAAGGTGTATTTTCAGTTGTTTTACATTTTTTTGTTTAGTACATATTTCCACATGTGTTAATTCATAGTTTTGATGCCTTCAGTGTGAATCTACAA
>CAEFZY010005394.1:0-12766 GCA_903066815.1 Brachyrhaphis roseni | reverse complement strand
AGCAGTATTAGGGCTGTATGTGTGTGTGTGTGTGTATGTGTGTGTGTGGGTGTGTGTGTGTGTGTGTGTGTAGGTATATTAAAATGAGCTAAATTAGAATTTCGGAAAATTGATCAATAAAAGGCAAAATGTGCTGGTGAGATGATTTTCGGGAATCAATTATTCGGGTTTACTGTTATTGAAACAATTGTTAACTAATTTAGTAATCGATTACTTGTGAGGGCTGCACAGTGGTGCAGTTGGTAGCACTGTTGCCTTGCAGCAAGACGGTCCTGGGTTCAATTCCCGGCCTGGGGTCTTTCTGCACGGAGTTTGCATATTCTCCCTGTGCATGCGTGGGTTCTCTCTGGGTACTCCGGCTTCCTCCCACAGTCCAAAAACATGACTGTCAGGTTAAGTGGTCTCTCTAAATTCTCCATGTTCTGTTTGTCTCTTTGTTGCCCTGTGACAGACTGGCAACCTGTCCAGGTTGTACCCCGCCTCTCCCCTGGAACGTTGGCTGGAGAGGCACCAGCACCTCCTGACCCCACTAGGGACAAGGGTGTAAAAAAATGGATGGATGGATTATTTATGAAAAAAAAAGGCTATTTGCTGAAAGTGCAACATACATCAAGCAGTAATTAGGTCAATGCTGTATAAAGAACATATACATTTTGCATTTAAGATGAGAAAATCTTTGTTTTTAAATATTTCTTCGTAATATTTCTACGCGGAAATCCTCAAGAGGCAGAGCAAAGTCATGCAACATTAATGCTTTTTAATAGCCTGGCCACTGCCTTCCTGCAATTCTGCTCAATTTTAATCGCGCTTCACAGACAATCTGGGGTTTCTTCCTTACACTTGGATTCCTCTAGCAGCTTTTCCACTGGGCCAATCAGCAAACAGAAGGAGAAGTTGTGAACAAAATATTCTGGATTGTGTGACAAAAGAAGAGTAAAGCGCAAATATTTTTTTAAAGCAATTTAAGCAATTTATATATGTAGCAAATTTGTGAATTGTAGCTTTTTTCACACACTTTGCAGCAGCACACACAAATATAGAAACACACAGACGTGAAGGTTATTGTAAATACTGAAGAAAAAGGAATGTGCATCTATGACTAAGATAGTGATAAAATATAACGCAAACATGCTTAGGTTATAATTAACATGTGCTTTGGTGTTTAAGATGTTATGTAACATTTTCACATCTGATATAAAGTTATGATACAGGCCCAAAGAGACAAGTTCCAAAGTAATGCAGAAACGGTGACGACTGGCACGTTTTTACACAAGCACAACCTGAGAACCCAGGTAGAATAATAAAGACCAGCGAAATGTCCTGGGGGACCAAAGACAGATGTGCACTGAATTTACAAAGACCGCAAAACTTATTTGAAACCAAACACAACACAAAGCCCAAAACTCTATGCATACAAATAGATTTTCGTTCCACTGTCTATTAGAATTTTTCACAACAGCAACCACGTATATGTGAAACAGACCTTGACAGAAAAACAGATCCATAAACACACATATGATTAAACATTTACTTCTCTAGGACTGCAGGACTCGATTTCCTTTTGTACATTCATTTTGTACTTTTGGGAGTCACATTCCGTTCAAAATGTGCCAAAAGCCATTTCAGTCCCAGTCCAGTGCTGGCAAGTGATGCACAAAACCAACAAAAAAAAGACAAAAAAGAGAGAAACACACAAGGGGACTGAGAGGTAGAGGACTTAATGTCATGTCTGGAGTCTGTCTGCTTGAAGAGGAAAGTAGACATGCTGAGAGGAGGCTAAAGGAAATTTAATAATAAAAATGAATAACAAAAACCAAGGAAAAACAGAGGAGGACAGGGAAATTGTCAAGGAGTACACTTCACCCAGGAAAAGCAGGCAAGGTGAAATGACATAAATGATCAGGCAAGTCAATGGACCAATGAGAGAACAGAGGGGGAACAGTTTAGTAGCAGGAGTACCAGGTGTAGCTAACCAGGAGAATGAGAATGTGGTACAGCTGAAAAAATACAAAGTTATTAAAAAAAATCTGTTTGAACAGTTAAATAGCTTATCCACATGAATACAGACTGTGGAAAAACACAGTGCTGGTTCTGTTGGAGCTCAGCACAGTATTTGACAATGCTGATCATGACAGATTACTGAAACAGCTGGAGAGTTGATTAGGACTCTCCAGCATGAGAGTCCTCCAGCCCAGGACTCTCATGTGTGGCTCACCATCACATGAAACTGTGATGGAGAGCCACACAGGGTGAGAGCCACACCTCAGTTTGCTTTGTAGTTATTTGAGTATTCCTTATTATATGATATTACTTTCTAACACCTCACAGTGTTTATATGGAGTGCACACATATTAACACCGCAAGGTCAAAATTCAGTTTTATGTTGTATTAATACTATTTTCTTTGTTTAAGTTACCTGGGTGTTTGGTGTTTGGTGTTTGGCTTCCCCTCCCTGACGGGCCAAAGGCAAAGGGCTGAGGCTCATGAAGTTCTGCTGATGGCCTCATTGGACTGAACCATATGCTTCATGCTTTGGGGGTTGGGGAGTGTGTGATTTATTTCATTGTTTTGTGTTAGTTGTCATGTGGCAGCCATTTGTTGTACCCTATTGTGTCCATATAGTTAAGCTAAACCAGTATTTAAATCCCCTTTTGTGTCATTTCAGGTTGTTCTGTCTTATGTCAGTTTGAGGGTTTTGTCAGTCGTGTCTTTGAGTTCAGTATTTGACATTGACCTGTTTTTATTGGCATGCCTGTCTAATTATTGTTAAGTTGATAATTTTTCATACTTTGGGGTAAATAAAAACCCACTTTTTTTAATTCAACACCTTGTTTCTCCATTCTGTACTGTTTGGTCCCTGAAAGAAACAGATATTAATAACAGCTATTATTCTATTAACACCCATTGTGTAGTTAATAAAAGCTTAGCCCTTATTCAGCAGTAAACTTTGGGTGTAAAGACATTTGCAAAAAGGTTTTCATTCAGGGCAGGCGGATGAGCACACTTTGACCATCAGGCACATTTTCTCCTCTTAGCCACATTTTTCAGACTAAATGGACTGACAAGCAGCTTCTATTTTTCACTGGTGCTGACATGTAATTTTACATCATTACATACTTACATCAAGTAATGTGTGGTTAAGAGGTTATGGTCATGTGTGCTAGACTCATAATTACATGACCTTTATAAGATACGCTTGTATCTAGATATGAGAAACTCTGTCTTGCCTAAGGACACTCTGTAGACTTCTAATTTAAAACCGCCTCTTCTAAGCTTGGTGTGACACTTTAAATGGTAAGCTGACTTCAGAATTGGCTGGTGCCAGGGCTGGTGCATTCACACCAGCCCTGTTCAGTCCGATTTATTAGAACCTTGTTTGCCTAGAAAACCTGGTTCATCTGGGGAGGTATGAATTCGCAACTGAACTTTGATTCACCTACGAACCTCCGTCTCAGTTTGGTTGACGTGAACTCTGGTGCGGTTCAAATGCATATATGGATGCCAAGTGGACAGGAAAGTGCTCCAAAAGCAGAAGGAGCAATAAAAAGCACAGGGCATTCTGGGTAAATACAACAAAAGTGAGTCTAGTGTTAGCGGGAGAAATGGCTCGCTAAAGACACTTGGCCAAAGAAAAAAAATAAATTCTCCAACCATTAAAATCCATTTTTGTTTGGAGAAGGAAGTTGTGCTAAAGGTCATCTTCAATTTCTTCTTGGTGCAGCGCCACCACAGGTGAGGAGGTAAACGGGTTTTTCTAAGGCTTTGATTCGTTTGACACAGCAAAGTGTGAAAGAGAACGGCTGGAAATATATCAAATGTCACAATTTGTGTCCCCAATCAAACAAAGTCTACTGAACTAACAGGTGGAGGAAAAAAAACTTAGATTTATATAGTCCTCTCATAGCATAAAAACTCTGGACCAACTAAAAAGTCTTTTTTTTTTTTGAACACGTGATTTGCTTCACTGTCCAGCCACGCTGTAAGAGCTCCATGAAAGGAAATCACCAAAGCATTGGGATCAACTTATATTTCTCATATTGGTGAAATGATTCAATTTGGATAAAAACATCTATAAATCCAGGTGATGGATGGAAAAGTGTCAAAATTAAATGAAATTGTATTTCTTACAGGAATATGTGCTTAATATGTCTTTCAAGTAATTTGTTGAGCTTAGCTTCCATGTTATATGATACTATAACAGCTCAGTAGGCTGACCTAATCTCCTTCCTGCACTGCAGACCTGACACAAATAAAGTGAATGTGCTTTTTCCTTTTCAAATTATTTCACTACACATTCAATTATTTCACTACAGATTCAATTGTCTGGCAAACAGTGGGCGCATATTGTTTTTTTTTTTTTTTTTTTGAATGACCTGCCTATCCTATGCCTGTCAAGATCCACGCCGCTAGTAAGGGACACCCACTCAGGAAAAAGAAAAAACATCACGCACACATGCGCAGACAAACACACACACAAACGAACAGCGTTTCTCAGGTAAAGGTTATAGACTTGAAGAATGTTCTCATTACTTCTTTGCACAACCCAATCAGGATGCTGCCTGCACTGTGGAAGGTGCTCAGTGTATGCGCGTGTGTGTGTGCAGAAATAGGTGTGCATGCATACATGGAGATAATGAGCTGGTGGAAAGCTCAAAGTGTGAACTTGCGTGTTGAAAGCCAAGGTGGTTTCGAAAACTCTGACAACACTTTCCATCCCTTAAACCCTCCTGCTGCTGAGCGCATGAGATGGAGCACAATTATATTTATTAACATCGCTTGCTGTCACTCACAGACGCATTATAGCATACGCTACGTAACAAAATGTCAAAGCACACTGAAATAAGCTGCACACAAAAAAATTGCATTAGAATGAATAAACATTTTACAAATGCATTTTTCTCACGGTGTCTGTAAAAGAGAAATTTAATGATTCTTCTGTAAAGGTCGATTTGAGGGTCTGCAATGTGACACATGGCCAAAAACTGCGTTTCCATTTCAAACATGTGCAAATGTTCCGCTAATGTCGAGAAAACACAATTCTGCAATTGCGGTGTTTCGATTAAATAAGAGATCAGATTAAAATTATGCATAAATAAGCTTGTTCATGTGACAAGTCATTAAAAAACAAACCGCACCATCATCCTCCTGCTGCTTTCTGTGATCCTCTTTATGATTTGCACCAGTGGCAACATCTGGTTGTTGATCATGTGATGTGAAAAAAGTTTTTCCATTGCAGTTTTGAAAAATGAACCAATTTAAATATGATCAAAAGAACATGTCATCCTATCACCAAAACCTCGTATCAGAAAGCAAGCATTTTTGAAAATTGCTTTGAGCAAATTTATTTTGGAAATGTCAAACTGCACATTGATATGGTCACTGGAAACACAGTTTCTCCTATAATGTCTGTGTGTTTGACGCTGTCACTCTGCTTTTGTGTTGGAGAGAAAATTCTGCTGGATTAAACACATTTGGCACCTCAGGCTGGGATTCACTCCTGGGTTTTCCTTCATTTTGTGCAAAAAATTCCCTTTTAAGATACTTACAGAAATAGAACTTCTTATATTTTTTTCAGTTTTTCTAAAGCCTCTGCTCTGTTCACTCTACAATAAACAAGAACTTTTCCATTAACTGTCTGAAATTTTAATACCTAATATTTCAGTTTTAGCAATTAGAACATTTATCACACGTGGGTCAAGTAAAGTCTTTTGGGTGGTGAAGCCAAAAATTGCCAGCAACATTGACTGTAATAATTGATTGTAATCATTGATTATAATCATTGATTGCAATCACAGTTCCACTAGGGATGTTAACTTCTTCATTCTCTGCAAGAGAATGAAAAAGAAAGCTAACAAAAAAATATTTATATGGCAGTCTATTCAAAAAATGCATTTTGAATGGGATTCAATGGCATAAAATTCTGAAGGGACATAAGTTGTGCTGTTTATTTAAAAATATATACAGAAGAAAAGAAGATAAATTGTGAGAAATAAAAATTCCTCACATTTTATGCAATTTCCGTCAAGCCAGCCAGAGTTATGCAATTATAACATTCAAAAACACATAAAACGTCCAGGGACCCTGGAGGGTTGAGCCAAGCATTCATTAAAAAAGAAAATGTCTGTACTTTGGAACGGCCAATTTTCTGCTGGCTGTATGTTGTGGGAGTGTTTATGCTGGCTGTTTCCTGTGCTGTGCTGTGGCAAACGTGTCTTTTTTTTTTCCTTTTTTATTCGTCATGTCTTATCAGTTTGTGCCATCTGTTTGAAAAATATTGGAAGAAGCGACATACACGGAGCAGGTAAAATAAGAAAGGAAAAGTAATAACATCAGGATTATTTCTTTCGGTTGTAGCTTTTATAAGAGCAGGACCTTGTGTCACAGAGCTAATCAAAAACAGCGAGATCAGGCCGTGGCATTGAGGCTGATAAAAAGGGCTGCTGGTGGTGAAAGAATGATTTTCATGTACAAAGACTTGGTGCGACCGTGTTGGCTAGAATCCCACTGAGTTGAACTGTTGCTGATACATCCGGGTTTAAAAGTTGAATGCATTTCCACATACAGTACAGCAGCAGTGGCTGCATGTCCAGCTAACACACACACACACCCACACACTTCAGTGTTGGAGGGAGGCAACACTTCAGGTGAGCTCAGAAATGATACAGTCTAAAAGCACTGTCACTGAGCTACAGCTAGCTGTACAGGAAAATTCAGATGAAATAGCTACTGATAATAAAATGTTAAGCAGTATTTTTTTTTTTTTTTTAACTGCATGCTAATCACAAAATAAATCAGTGTGGCTCCTGAGTGCCACTCACCCAGCAGGAACCCTTTTGTTTTCACAGATTTCCCATCAACATTATATCTCGGGGTTCCCTTTGAACACAGAGGCTTGTATTTGTGTAAAGTGATGATATTAGCTTCCTTGGTTTACAGCTTTTGAATGCTGTTTTATTCTAATACCAGGTGTAGTAAAAAATAAAAAAAAAAACACACACAAAAAAAAACACCCCAAACAAATGATCAAACTGATTGCTTTAACTTTTTCACATAAATAACCATATGTTCCTATATGTTTTAGTAGAACTTTAAACTGGATTATACTCATATAGTGGTGGATAACTGTACAGTAAAAACAAAATGTTTGGGTATTAGTATTTTATATTTTTTAAAGCTGAGGTCAACACTTCATAGAATCAACTTTATTTACTTTCCATTCTTTTGGTGTCATTTTATAGCACAATCAAGTCACTATGGTACCTTCACTCGTAGCATTGTAACTAACGTTTGTGACAAATGAATAAAACCACTGGATGTCAAGCAATGGATTTTAAATAAGTTGGCCGACAGCCTCGGTGGACCAGTGGGCTAATTACCATTAGAATCCTGTAAGAATTTTCTAATTCAAATTACCACTGAATTTACAAACTACATTTACACATTCAATGGTGTGTTTTACCTGAGATCCCTGAAGAGGCCTTCTTTATTTATATGGCACATTTGTAATAACTGTGATGTTTACGAGCATAAAGAAACATTCAAACTCTATTGATTCTATTCAATGAAAATATAAACTTAATTGTCATCATAGCTTAAGGTAATAAATCCCAAGCATACACTTGAATATATTTCCAGTGTTGTGAACATTTAATTGACTGTTTGGCATTTTAAAAAATAATAATGAGTGGCTGCTCATCCTTACAGCTTATTTGTAAAGAATTCGACCTTTGACCTGTGGTCTTCTTCTGACTGGCAGGAGTGACTCACACATATTGATTGGTCACAAATGGGTGTTTTTTCTACTTTAATGTTATTCTTAATGTTAAACAGATTTAGAAACCATACCAACTTACCTTGAATGTGAATCCAAGTCTTCTCATTTCAAGAATGTAATGCTTGTTTATAGTTTCTAAATGACCATTGAAACAAAATGACTTCTTTTAAAGCTGCGGTATGTACCTTTTATAAAAAGAAAAACAAATTATTCAAACTATCCTGAGCGCTCTGCTCTGTGATGAGCGTTCTATCATACTGTCATGTTGTGACAGTCTGATATGCTCCCAATGCTAACTAGAAGCAACCACTCAGAGCTAGGTGGCGGGGTTTAGTGCTGTCAATTACCCCTGCATGTGCTTCTTCCTGATAGCTGAGTCGGTCATAAATGCTAAGCTAGTTAGCATGGCCACCAATGACAGCAGATAAACGGTTTTCCTGTCATAGTGATTTGTTTCTCCACCATTAGCACATTAGTCAGCTAGTACACAGGGTTGATTGACAGCACTAATAATAACTAAATACTTTTAACTCAATTACCTTTACTTGAGTAACTTTTTGGAAAAATGTACATTTACAAGTCTTCCAACATTAGAAGAAGATAGTGACTTTGTTGGGATTCCTGAAAACTGCTGAGGAGACGTAGATCTGGTTTTTCCTGTGACTCCTGGTTCCCAACACATTCAGATAGTAAAGAACAATGAACAGAATGATGGGAAGGTTTAGGACATGGATGGATGGGAGTCTCTGATTTCTATTGTTATCCCAGAGAATAATACACCAACAGTGATTTCAGTCGTTGGATCTGACTCCATCCTGAACAAGTGAAGGATGGAGCACAGTTGGGTATCATTGGGTTTATGGGTATTTAAAAGCTCAACATCACTAATAATTCTCTAGAATAAAGCACCTCCCACTCAGTTATTAGATTTAATCTGAATAATGTATAAAGTAGGACTATATAGTCAATGTGTGGGTGTTACCAGGTAATGGCAACCTGAAGTCACATTTACAGGCACTTTGAACCTCGTTTCTTCCTTCAAAAACTACACTAATTTGTCCGCTACTGTAAAGTGTCACCTTAAATAGTCTTTGCACACACCCACACACACTGGCAGAGCTTTTCAGCTAGAATCACTCCTGTGGGTGTCTGGTGGATGAGAGAGTTCTTTAAACACTCAGAACACACAGAGATTTAGAGCTTGAGATTACATTGACTAATGTTTTTTTTCCTGCAGCGACGCTCAGTTGATATGAGGTTTATTGCAAAGTCCTGTCTATATAATAAAAAAGCCGACTGATTTTCATTAACATTCAAAACTTTCGGACATTCATCAGGCAATCGGCTAACCACATATTTGGTTTGTACGGAATCACTCGTGCGTTTTGTGACTTGAACAGGAAGCTGAGATGACCCGCAAAGGCCGATGGGAATCAAACATTTCTTGAAATCCGGTGAAGACTCTCCTGATGAAGTCAAACAGCTGTTTCATCCAGGAGGCAAACAAGACGGATCGCTCGCTTTCTTCACATTTACTGTCTAATTTTTGCATCCTCTTTCCTTCCATCTCCGCCTCTCTCCTTTAACCCCTTCATTTATTCAGGCCTTTCCTCAATCTCTCTCTTCCCATCTCTTTGACTACCGTTAATCTCTTCAGCCATTCTTCAATCCATGTTTCCCCCTTATCTTCTTCCTCTCCGCCTCATCCTCCTCCTCCTCCACTTCCTTTCCTCTGCGTATTAAAATGCCTTGTTAGGATCCTGTCAGTGTTCTCTCACCGTTTCTGTCAAATAAAAAGAAAAAATAAATTCCTAAAGGGCGTCTCATAAGCTTTGTGGAGATCAGTCTTTCTGTCCTTCCCTCCTACTGTTCCCATTCGCAGAGATTAACAGATTATTGACGCCTCCCACTGAAAGAATGTCTGTTTGTCAAGTTAAGTTAAGACCCAGAGTGAGAAGAAAACAGATATGGTGTTTTAAAAGTTTAGTAGTCATTAAATAATAGCGAGTTACATCAGTGATTTGAAAGGTTTTAAAGTTTTTCTTAAAGTTATGCAAACAAGTTCAGTTTATTTTATTCGTTTCAGGTTTTTGTAGTCATATCTTTATTTTGAGGGTGTTTTTTTTAATTTATTTTTGAATTGTCAAGCATTAGCTTGACAATTTACATATAAACACAAAGTGAAGCCAGAAATTAACACACACTGTATAAAAAAAGACTTTTTTTAGACAAAACCTTTTCTGTTTTAGGAAAGTTGGCATCAACAAAACTATTGCTGTAAACTCTAACAATGCAGCAGGAAGGTGAACAGAACAAAGATGTTGGATCTTTTACTGGAGATAGAAAAAAGATGATGAGCACAACTGTGTTCATCTTGTAAGTCAATACCTCAGTAAAAGTGCTTCCTGGTTTGACATCATTGGGAAAAAAATTATGGACCTGATTCATCTTTGGGTGCAATATCTAGATCACAAGAATATCTGCCATTCACCTGCTCAAAATGGACATATAAACCAGATGCATTTGGAGACAAAGACTTTTGTTTTGGGGGGAAAATTTGTTCCGATGTCTTAATTCAATGAAGTTAAAGTGCTTTTTCAAAGTGATCATAGCTGTTCTTGGTGGAAAAGGGAAAGTTGGTAAGTTAAAGAACCTCAAGCCAACTGTAAAGCACAAGGGTTACAGCATCGTTTTGTAGGCAGAGTTTTGCTGCAGGAGGGACTGGTGCACTTCACAAAGCATGAACATGAGAAGAAAGCCTGGGCATAAATGGGGTCTTCTGAACAGACAATGATCTAACTATGCAGACAAATTTGCTGCAAAATGGCTTAAGAACAATGAAGTGAATCTTATGAGTTTGGTTTCCTGACCGAGTTTCCTTCTGCCAGGAGGAATGAGCCAAAAATCCAGCAAACAACACAGTGGAACCGTGAAGAACACCCAGAATGTTTGACCTGAATCATACAGTTTAAATAGCAATAATACCAAATACTAAATAAATGTGTTAACTTTTGAATTTCGAGAAAAGATCTTTAAAATATCCTCTGTCTTTAACATATTGCCAGACTAACTGGAAATCCCCGCTGACTTAGAACAGGAAAGGTTTGGTTTGACTCAGAGACAGTGTCTGACAGGGTAAAGAAACGGCTAAACGTCTTTTTGCACAACATATGTAAACTGAAGGACTGTTAGTTTTTTTGTTTTTTTTTTAAGGATGAATATGGTGTTAAACATGAAAAGATCATTTAAGGCTGTTAAATGTTTAAAGGAAGCAGAAATAATGTAGCTTAATTAGGAAAAACAGGAGATGGTGATAATGCATCTAAATGTTGGAAAGAAATCCAAGAAAAGTAGCATGAAGAAGATCAGTCAGGTAAAAAATGAGTAAATAGTTTGAAACCCAGAATAAAACTATTTAGGATTAGGTATGAAAAATGCATGACTGTGCTTAAATTGACCAGACACACATGCTTTCACTTTGCCATCACATGTTGAATGCATCCCTGCTAAAATTCACATTTCTCCTGTTTTTCTAGCCGGTCCTGGGTGAACATACTGTACATTACACAATCTCAGCTGAGACTGAGACTCTCTTCCTCCTGCTGCTGCTGCTACTCTCCAACATGCCACCTTGTTTTCTTGCACATTCCGGTGTAGGAGGTGTTGTGCAGTCTGCACGGCGACAGAGAGCTGTGTTTGTAAAAAAAAAAATAAAAAAAAATCAGCACCGGCTCAACAGTTAAATATGGAGATTTAGTCACATGTTGTTTTTGACTATTTGGGGAAGTTGCTCAGCTTTCTGATGCAGCATTTTGCTCTCTTTAGCATTCCTCTGGGTTCCCGTGTTGAACCCACATGACCTCTCAATCACGTGAACCCCACGGGGCAAACGGCAATCAAAGCTTCAATCAGAAACGTTTGTTCTATCAAGACAGGAGAGAAAAATTTAAATTTGTGCCAATCAGTGGGGTTATGCTGAATGCTGAGGCCACATTTATGTTTTGCATTATTCATGAATATTTACAGACAGATTTTTTTTTTTGTTTATATTTTTCTACAGCTTTTGGCATAATTGCAGCTCTAAATGTGTTGCTCATTTTCCAGACTGTATACTTCAGTTAACGATTAATCGCTTACTACATTAGCTGACGATCGTTTGAATAATCGATCCATCACAATTAATCTGAATAATCACTTCAGTCTGAGCAGAAACTAACTCAAGGCATACAGTGCTGTTCTACTCTCTCATTGCCATGTGCTCTGTTGTTTATCCTTTCCAAAGTTCTTGTTTTTTGTGTGTTTTTTTTGGTACTTCCACTGTGATTGGGCCATGATGTGTAAATAAAAATGAAGCCCAGAATGTCATGAGTAAAGTGGGTCTGACTGGACTAGAGAGGCTGAGTTTTGGTATTCCACATGCGCTCAGTCGGGGTGTTAAGATGTGAGACGTAATACTCTGAATACAACCAGCAGAGTTGTTATGATGCAGTCCAGTCACAAAGAAGCTGCGAGTTACAAGCTGAAAATCATCTTATCTATGCAGGTGGACTGATGAATCACCCATTATTTATTTTTGACACCTACAAAAGGCTTTCAGAGTAATGTTTCAGCTGGATGCTTTCTTCATGACTGCACCACTTTACGCGTCTTGCTTGTAGATGGGTTGGTTCCAGGAAAGATAGAGTGACTCTCAAAAGTCTACAATCTTCTGTTAAAATGGAAGATTATTATGTTGTAATATACATATATATATATATATATATATATACATATATATTTTTTTTCCTTTATTTTTTTTATTCTAATCCTGAAAAACAAACACATTTCATGACATTTTTTGACATTTCTTTCATGTATACCCTTGTAACCTAAGTGCAAACACAGTTTTCTTTATCTATTTGAACAATTAATAAAAAATAAAATAAAAACACACACACACACACACACACACATATATATATATATATATATATATATATATATATATATGTA
>CAEFZY010005386.1:0-13547 GCA_903066815.1 Brachyrhaphis roseni | reverse complement strand
ACAATAGGCCTTCGCAGCGCTTTGCTGCTCGGGCCTAATAATAAACAGTACAGATACAATAGGCCTTCGCAGCGCTTTGCTGCTCGGGCCTAATAATGAGCCAGGAAAAGCCGATCCTGAGAGAGAGAGAGTCTTAAAAGCTCGAGTGAATTAAAGGAAACAGTCGTGTGTTAGAGGAGAGACGGCAGAGAGAATAAAAAGAGGAAGAACGAGGCGGAGCCCGCAGATAACCAGGCTTCCTGCGCTGCGTGGATCTCTGTGGATCTCTCTCTGTTCCAACGAGCCATGGACTGAAAACCTTCACCGACAGTCGGCTCACTTTGTACGGGTTCGTGCCACATTCGAAGGTAATCGGAGAGACAAGTTTTCTTGAGTTCTGTCTTGAGTTTCGGCGTTCACAGATGGAGGGATGCGCGGTCTTCTTCTCTGTGTGCGGCTGAAAATCCGTCATTTAATTTTTGAAATGCACACAGTCGTGGGATCAGACCTGCAGACCTGTGATGCGTTTGTGTCGTTTCAGCTGCACGCAAAGGTGCACGTTCTGGAAAAATGCTGAATTCATGAGTAGGAAACTCACAAAGCGACATTTCTAAGTAGTAGTAGTACTAGTGGTAGTAGTACTACTAGTACTAGTAGTATAATAGCAGGGTGAAGTTTTTGATCCGCCTGGAATGCTGTTGGTCTTTCAGGTCTCTGCATGTGAAGACGCAGGGAAAACAAGCAGATGGGCCCTGATAACCCTCTGCTTTCTGCTCCCACTGAGCCCACTGGAATTCTTTATCGCTGATGTAAAAGAGCCGAGAGTGTGTGTGTGTGTTTTATAACTTTTCCATTTCTCTCTGATCGGTCAGACAAAGACCTCGCTGTCCTTTGCCTCTCCTGGGTGTAACTGATAGTTCCTGTGCTGTGAGGCCTGCTGGGAGGTCAGAGTCCCACTGCTGCAAAGTCTGAGTGAGAAGTTTCTGCAGATGAAATTCTGGGTCGTTTCATAGATATTTATGTTTAAAATCCACCTGGATGAAGTTGAAGGTGCCGCATGCATGTCATGCAGAGGAAACTGTTGAGTGTCGTCACTCTGCAGGGCCTTGTGAAGCTTCCCGAATCATCTGGTACTTCCCTCTTTCTCTCTCTCTCTCCAGTAACAGTGTGATTTTTTTTTTCTTTTGTATGCCATTTGAATATTATGTAAAATAAAAAAAAAGAAGAAAAGAGAGAGAGAGAAGCTTTCATTTAAATGCAAATGTGATCTTTATCTTATCTGATGTCTGCCTGGAAGCTTGGCTTTGCCTGAATCTCTCTGCATTGTTGCTGTTTTCACCTAAATCTGCCTGTTTTTTTCAGTCAACTCTTATTGATCTGCTGCACTTTCATGCAGCTAAAAGTTGCTGATAGCATTTTTAAAAACACTTTTTTTAAAACCATTTTCATATCTCACGTCTGTGTGGTTGCGGGCACATGTGTTGCTGATATGACGTTGAGCAACACTTGGTTTGGTAACGGAGCAAAGCAAGACAGATGGCAGGAGCATTAAATCCATCAGCTCAGAGCCAAACCTTCCCCACCGCTACACCCAAATGCACCGAATACCACAATGTTGATTTATTATTATTTGTTGTTTTGTTTTTTCCCGTGGAAGTAAAAAGGCTCAACCTTTTGACCTGCTATGTTTTAGTTCTGAAAAAGCAGAAATCCTACAGTCTGCAGTGGAAACGGAGCGCCGTTCCAACTGACACGTCTGCCGTGTTCAAACTCTTTCAAACTTAAACTTTTATTGCTCTTCCTCCAAATGCTATTTTCGGAGCCGTGGGACTAGAGATGCATTTGTCCTCTATGATGAGCCTCCCGTTTGAGAAGATGTCCTGTCAGAATGTGACAGTAAAGCAGGCTGACAGCGTTTCACACTTACTGACAGGTTCCGCTTTGCAACGCATGTTTCAAAGTAGAAATGTTGCCGCAATGGACCAAATTGATCTTCTGTGGTTTTTGACCACGATTTTCTGCATCAATAACCTTAGAGTTGTAAAAGAGAGAGTTCACCATCATATTCTCTAAACTGTGGTTGTTTTAACCCCCAACACTCAGCGTTTTGTTTCCTTGAACCCACAAATGAAAAAAGAAAAGGACGTCCTTCTCACGAAACCCACTCCTGTATCAAACAGTTTCTTGGAAATTCACCATTTTATCCTCATTCCCACATTCTTTTTGTAGATCTGTGCCTAAATTGTTTATATTTGTTGATTCATTTTGGAAATATACGGTCATAAAATGCACACATCTCACAGGTAACTAAATTTAATTGTGCATTCCAATTATTTGATTTATTTATTTTTTGCCACAGATTGTTTCGGTTTCAGTACATCAAAAGCATTTCATTATCAAAGACAACAAAATGTTCCCTTCAAATGATTTTACGTATAAAGGGGAAAAAACCTCCTCAGATCAAGTTGACTCTGTGTGAAAAGATTCGGTTTCACTCGTCAAGTGTAGTCACATCACCACGTTTCCTGATAGTAGCCTGTGTAGAACATAGAAAACTTATATTATTGATAACCAAAGCATCTCCTGGTACACAACATTTCCTACCTGATGAGTCGACAGAAGCATTTTTGTTTTTTTGGCGTTGTCGGTAGGATCATGGAAACAACTGTTTTGTTGTTTAAAGACTCATTAGCGTTTTATTGGCTTGATTAAAGACTAAAAATAAATAAAATACTGAACGTCATCATTCATAAACAGTCAAAATAACATAAGTTGTCGCTGTTGATTTTCATACATCCCGTCACTTCAGTTTGATTCTTAAAGACTCTTTATCTATAGATGTTGTCTGCTGCGATGATTAAAATCCTGTTAAAATTCTTCTTATCAATTAAGTAGTGATTTTTTTATTATTTTTTTTTTCCGGGATACTGATAGCAATGGGGTGACGGGTTATTAAACGGTTTCCTCTTGAAAAATTTAGGATGTGCTAAAAACAGAGGAAAGATTAGATGGCACCAGAAGAGGCGCTGTGGCTCTGGCTAAACACTGGAGTTTTCTACTGGACGCTCGCCCCTTCCACTGAACACTGCAGGTGGGATTAACATACCTGCGTGGTAAACTAGGGGGTTGAAGTGTGCTCCACCTCTGACTCACGAAGCGATCAGCTGCCTCATCGTAGAGAGAGTCATGCAGAGTTATGCAGTGAGGACGTGTGGTTTGTGCCAAGATGGTAAAACTAAGAAGACAAGATGTATCATTTTAAATCTGACGCATTTGTTCAGGCAGCAGCAGGACGACTCGCTGTCACTGTTTTAAAGAGCATAGCATGGACAGACAAAGATGCTGCATGACATCTGCCGTTGTCCTGGCAACTTGTGAAAGCCACAGCTGTAGATGTCGCTGTCTACTTGACGGTTTTGTTCAAGAGGCTAATGACTGCTGGCAACCTTTCAATAGAACCCCACTTTGTACAACCTGAGTTATCCCTTTATGATGTTACGGTGTCATCTCTAATGAGAGCCATATTTTCTCCTAGCATCTTACACAAGGTTCCTCGTCACCTTGTAATAGAAACGGATTAACCGTTTCTGCTTTTAACTATAGTATTACAAACAAAACTGTCTGACTAACAGCTTTATCAAGGTTTCTCATCCTCCACAAGAAGCTGATCTAGTTTGTTAACCTCGTGACTGGAGGTCAAACTGCTCCTCCCACATGTGAGCTGACCCATTTTATAACAAGCATGACCTCAATGAAGCATGAATGTGTTTTATTGCATAAAGAAAAAGAAAAAAAAAGACTTTCTAAAACAGCAATTTGCTCTATAAAGCGACAATAAATTCTTTCAATACCTGCAGTTTTCTCCTTGCACCACAGCTGACCTCAAACTCTGAAGGCAAAACTGCCAACTTGTGAATACTTTTCCTTTTTAAACACGGGTTCTTTCGAGCTGCGCTCCTTAAAGAGACAGAGTTTCAGACAGAAAGAGGAAAAACGGCTGCTGCTCACATTACAGCATCCAGCGGCCTCTCAGACCCTTCAGAGAAAAATGTAGGATTTATTTTAAAGAGTAACTCGTTGTATTATGATGCACATTAAAAGTGATGAAGTGCCAGCAGACCTGGCTTCTCGAAGAGAGCGAAGGTTGAATTAATGTCCAATGATGGCTTTGATGATTGATCGGACGTGATCAATTTAAAAGTGCAAACAAACAAGTTGAGTCCAATAAATATCAAAATGTCCAGTTCCAAAAAAAATAATAAAAATAGAAACAACAAAATCAAGGAGTGAGCAAGAAGCAGTTATTATCCAGCCATCCAGTCCACTGCCTGCCTGAGGGGATAATAAACCTTTAGTGCTATAGTTGAGATCAATTATTATTAACACCTGGGAGATTTCTGTTTAATCTTCTAATTTTCTTCTGACTGGAAGCGATGCTGATGTTTTGGAGTGGAGGGAAGCTAAAGGTCAAGGAGGCCTTCCAAACTAAAAGACTTCCCACCATGTGGAAATCATCAAAATACCAGTGGAGACGTGGAGAAAGCAATGAAAAGGGTTTGATTGTTTCTGAAAGTATCCTTTAAGAGACGCCTGCCTCCCCTGCTACCAGAACAAACTACTCTGTGAAGTGGAAATAATTTTAAAATCTATGGTGTTGGAATAATTGTGGTGAAGGAATGAGGCGCCTCAGCTCCCTGTTGGGGTCAGAAGGTCAAAATGGGATCAAAACCACAAACTTGTAACGACGCTTTAGGAAACAACTGGATGTTTCATCAGCTTCAGCTTCAAGAGTCAAAAAGTTCTATTGTGGAGTGAGAACCTGCTTTTTGTTTTTCATTGAATCAAAGTTTTGGAAGCTTAAATCAAAGCTTTTATCAGGGAAAATGACCAAACTGGATGTTTTTCCAAACTTCCAGAAAACTACAAAACTGTCAAAACACTGAGTTCCTTTAAGTCTAGGCTAAAAACCCACCAGGTTAGAGATATTTCTGTTTCATAATTGGTTACGGTGTTATGTCTTGTTGCTGAAACGTGTTCTAGACCATTAGTTTCCAAACGGTGCTGGCTCCTCTAAGTAAAGTCTGTTCTCTCTTTCCGTAGATGAGTGACGAAAGCAGCAGCACCTCTTCCTCCCAGTTGGTGGAGGACTTCGAGGGGGAGCTGGACGAGGAGGCGGACAGCGACGGAGGGAAGAACCAGACGGGACGGAGCGGCCCGATCCCGCTGTCCAGCTTCGCCTCTCTGCGCGCCGTCATCCGCATCAAGCAGAAGTACCAGGCCATGAAGCTGCGGCGTCAGGAGATGGCCCACAGCCTGGCGGCGGCAGGCGGCCTGGCCGGGGCTCCGGGACGCACCAGCCCCAAAATCTTCACCTTCGACGGACTCACCCCGGCCCCGTTCCCTGCCTTTCCTTCTGTTCCTCAGAAGAAGAAGAGAAAGAGGAAGAGAAGAGTGTTGTTTCCCAACGACGGGCCGCGCAAAACGGTGCCCAAGCAGGAGCGCAGCCGGGCCACGTACTGCCTCTACCTGCTGTTCGCTATAGTCTTTGTCCAGGTAAACCACTGACAGTCCTCCAGACGATGGGCGGCTGCAGATGTTCTCACTTTTTGTACTCAAATCTTTTGATTCATGTGATTATGGAAAAGCAAAGCATAGAAAGGTTTTATTATGTAGAAGCTCTAATCTAGAAGGAAACAAGAAGTTAAGTTACAAAAAAATCTAGCTTCACTTAAAGAGCCAGGATTATGTAAAATCACATATTTTGAGATTTACATCTTGTTTCAATGTTATTCCCTCATCAAAAACACACCTGGAGTGTTGCTTTGGTATAAAGGTAATTTTATTTATTTAGCACATTTTCAGCAACAAGGCAATAGAAATTGCTTTACGGAAATGAAAAGGAAATACAAACAAAATAACAAACCACAGGAAAGAGCAAAAGAAGAAAAAGTTAATAATGTTGATCCAAAATAAATATTGTCCTATTCAGGGTTGGTAGATAAATATAAATATCCTCTGGTCTAATTCCTTTTCTAGTTTGGAAGAATAGGCATCTAAAAATTAGTTGCTAATGTAGTTTTGATTCATTTATGCATGTTTGAGAAATCCTTTGATCTCTGTGGCAACCATTCAGCTGTGCAAAACGCGTGGAGGGACTTAGCTCCGCCTTTGAGACGCAGTTTCCAAGCTTCCACCTCACAGAGCAGCCCCCCACAGTTCCCTCTCAGCTCCTTCAGACTAGCCAGTAACAATTAGCAAACACCTGGTATTTGTTGAGCTCATTATACACACTACTTCTCAGTGTTACACTGGTGAAAACATTGTTGAAGGGTTGATACATGAGCAATGACTTCCTGAAGGTGGAGTTTCAGACAGCGCAGGAGCTTCTTAAAGGGACAGAGTCCCAATTTAAAGGCGTTAAATATCAAAATCTATATAGCATTTTTGTGACTGCTGATGTTGACATAGTTACTTGATTGGTGCAATAAATTGGCACTATGTTGCTTGAAAACATATAATACCCCTATATAAAGAAAAGGGCAAAATTTACAAAAGAAATTCAAGACGCCAAAAAAGCTACAGAAATCTGTTAAATAAGTTGACAGAAATGATCTTAAAAGTGAAATGTTGTCAAGAAATGTCTTGAAAAAGATCCAAAGTGACAAAAGAAGGCCTCGTGTAAGTTTTAACAAACAAAGAAATGCATAAAAAGCAATAAAAAGACAGAAAATATGAAAAAAAGATTGGCCTGCTATTCAGAAATAACCTCGCCACAACTGATTTTTAAAACTGTTTTCATTCAACGTGAAGTATTCATTTCTGGAACTAATTTTGAACTTTTTTTTTTTTTTTTAAAAATAACTTTCCTGTAAATACGGTCTAATCAATGAGGGAAATAAAACAATATTCTGGATGTTAACAAAAGGAAAATGTACGTTTTACTGAAGAAACCTTTGACATAATGAGCCGGCCTCTGGAGGAGCTGCTCAGTGGAGCCGCTCCTCTCTGGCTGCGCTGCTAAAGCTCAGTTCAAGCAAAACCTTTCCCCTGCCTGCTTCGTCACGCCTCTGTTCGCTGATGCTGTTGTTAGCAAGCTGTCATTATTCAGCAGTCTGGTTGATCCAGATGTGACTAAGCAGATTCAGTTACTTCTGCCCTGCAGCGTTGTGTGCAGACGGCTACAGTAAATACCTACTTTCCTGCACATTCCACAGAACAGCCTATTAAAGCTTTACATTTGAAACCTCTAAGAGGGATTAAAATGTGATGGTGAGCTTTCATCAGCCTTATGTAACAATTTCAATAAAACTACAATTTATAAATGCATATTTTAAAGAAGTTTTCCATAAAGAATGATGTATTATATCAAGTTATTTCTGATAGCTATGTGCTGTGGGTGTTCCTCATAGTACGATCAGTTGCACAGTAATTTTTACAGATACGTTACCGAGTACTTCCCCTTAACCACAGTGTTTCCATTTTGCAAGTCACTGTAATTTTTTTTTTTCACAGTTTAGAAAACAAGTTTAATCTTTGGGACAAGCCTTCCAAAGATCAGCTCCCACATTTTACTGTTGGTACTAAGTGGTCCAAACTAACAGTTTTGGTTCAAACGCGGAAGAGCAAAAGTAATATTTACGTCAATATTAAACGTGAAGGATTCATTTCAGGTATTTATCTGGAACTAACTTCCAAACGCGGTTCATTTCTGATCGTTTGACACGTTCAACATAAGTACATCTGAAAATGTTTTAATTTAAGATTTGAGAGGAACTTAAAGTTAATTCATACCGCTGCTTTTTCTGAACCGAAACCGTTTCTTAGGATTACAGACATTCACATGTTTGTTTTTAGTCTTCTTCAGGAAGGTGTGAAAGTTAGTCTAGATGACTGAACTGTGACAAGTAAAATAGACGGTAACAAAAGAACTGTAGATATTAGTACACAGTTGCTAATGGAAAACTGTACTTGATGATGATAAACAAAAAGATGCTTACAGTAAACTAATTGGATTAATTGTGATGAATCGATTATTGAAATAATTATTAACTAATTAACTAATAGATTAATTGTATACAAAAAGCCTATATGTAGATATGCATACATAAATATACATCAGTTTTAAGGTTCACCACAGTCACTAAAGTAATGCTTTGCTATTGCAATAAAATGTTTATGTTCTGAGTTAAAAAGGAACTGAAGTATTAATTTGCTAATGTTATTTTATTCCTAATAAAATAAATTTGATTGTCAAAAGAATTGATAGAATAATCTATTACTAAAATAATTATTAGTTGCAACCTTAGCAACCAGCCACAAATAGTGGAATAACTACAGAGGATGCACAGAGACACCAAACCGTTTCCTGCCTTGGAAAACATTTTGGTTGCAGTTTTTAACTTCGCCACTAGATGTCTCTTAACTCGACACGCTGTAGCTGTACCTTTAACAGACTGATTTTACAACACGAGTGGCCTTTATTCAATAGTAGCTTATAAGGAAGAAGGTCATAGGGAGAGAAGGGGAAGATATACAGATGACCCAGGTTTTAGCATTATCTGTAGTTTTTGAACATATAAAATTGTTTATTGATCATTTAAAAAAACGCATAAATAAAATAAAGGATGCAAAAATATTCCTACAAGCCTTCAGATTTCTAAAACGTGTGACCGTTTCTCCCCAGGTGTACAACGCCATAGAGAACCTGGACGACCATGTTCTCCGATACGATCTGGAAGGCTTGGAGAAGACTCTGAGGCGCGAGGTGTTTGGCCAGCAGGGGGCGGTGGAGGGCCTGCTGTACCACCTGAAAGACTACCTGTCCACATACGTACACAACAAGCCGCTGGTGGTGTCCGTCCACGGGCCCAGCGGGGTGGGAAAGAGCCACCTGGGCCGCCTCCTGGCCGGACACTTCCGCTCGGTGGTGGGGGACGCCCTGGTGCTGCAGTACTACGTGCTTCACCACTGCCCCCAGGAGGCGGAGGCCGTGCAGTGCGCGTGCAACCTCTCCTCTCTCATCTCAGAGATGGTGGAGAAGGCGGAGGAGGAGGAGAAGATCCCGCTCTTCATCTTCGACGAGGCCGAGCACATGCACGTGGAGATCCTGGACGTGCTGCTGAAGCTGGTCTCCTCCAAGCAGTCCAACGAATACCTGAACGTCATCTACCTGTTCCTCAGCAATCTGGGCCACACACACATCACCAAACACATGCTGCAGAACTCATCGAGTATTTCCATGGTGATGACGGCCTCTGGCCGTCACAGCAAGCTGGTCAAGGAGCTGACTCCCATTTTGCGCAACACATTGGAGAAGCATCACCTGCTGTGGACCGAGGCCAACATCTTGCCTCTGGGACTTCTGGAGAAAGGCCTCGTGATGGAGTGCATTTTGGAAGAAATGACCCGAGAGGGCTTCTACCCAGACCATAGCAACATCGAACGCCTCGCGGGGGAGATCGAGTACTACCCTGTAGTCGCAGGGCGCGAATATTCCCAGTCGGGCTGCAAGCAAGTGGTGGCAAAGGTCAATCTGCTGTGAAAATGCCTTTGCTGGAAACCTTTGAAATTTTTCTCTTTTTTTTTTTTTTTTTTTTACATTCCTTTCATTCATGAAGAATAAAAGTGGGAGGGGAGAGCGTGAGAGTGGTGAAACCTGAAACTTGAAAAGGCAGAACTGAAAACCCAAAGTCATCGGGACAAGCCAGAGCTGGAGGTTTTCCAGACAGATGGGAAATAAGTCCTGTGAAAATATTCCAAACACTCCTTAGAGGGTTGGTCCACCCAAATTACATCACTTTATTTATTACTTACCACTGTTAGCATCTCTTTCCACTCAATACATGTACAGTTTCCCAGGATATGTCAAATTCAAAAATAGACTTCATGGATATTAATTAATAGGCTTAATATGACTTAATGGATACATTATTAAGTCTAATAATTAATGTTTTTAGACTTACTTAGGTTTGTTATTATTCATGCCAGGATGAAATTCTCATGAGATGATTGAGTTTATGTTATTGGGGTATTTACTGGACGTGCTGCAGAATCTACTTGCTTTTTTGCTTTTAAACAGAAAAGCTGTTGCAGCTTAACTATAATATTGATAATATTATGACAGAAATAACAATGTTATCTATACCATTATGATAAACGGATTTAAGCTGTTTTAAAGCAGTTTTCAAAGAGGCATTCTTATTATGTAGAGTTTTATACCTTTTTATAGTTCCTCTTTTTGGAGTGTAGGAAGTTAGCTGGCTAATTAGCTAGATCATCTGCGCAGGTAGCTAGCTTGCTAACAATGCTATCTTAGTAAAACTGATATGTAGCCCAGTTGATATGTTTTGTGATTGTAGCTACAACCACAGGAAAACTTGTAGCCAGAACATTTTAGTGGCTGTGCTGCTGTAACTTTTTAAAACCTGTCAAATGACCAACAAATGGTCATATTCTAACATGTTACCTTCAAACCTTTAGCTAGCATTATACTACAAATTAAGTTATTGTGTTATATTTTTTTTCTAAATTTGAATTTTAGCCATACAATAATTTCTTTCCAAGGTATTTATTTTTATTCCTGCCATTTTGTGACTTTTTCTGCGCTGGTGTTAATAAATCCAACAAGAACCTCTTGTATTTGGTTTGGTTTCGGTATGAAGCTAACCAGCGCAACCTTTTGTCATTATATTAATCACAGATGAAGGGAAGTCGACAGGGGTGTGTATTTGGGTCACGGTTGGTTTGAATTTCCTTAAAAGAGTCTTTCTGAGTTAACAAGAAAAGCTTTCATCAGGAAACCACATTTGCACAATGCAAGGTGGCTGGACTAAAAAAAGACAAATGTACCTTCACAGCTGTATTTAGACCTGAATTAGTTATTTAGATTCTTTCTCAGATCTAAATAACTCAGAAAGAATTGGATCTTAAGTAATGTTGCTAGTGTGAGGTAACTTTGCTGCTGTTGCACAGAAATTTCCCCCAAACATTTTTCTATTCTACTATGTAGGAATCTCTTTGTAAACTTAAAAAGGTGATGTACTCTGACTATGTTTTGTAAAATTCTAAAAATCTTTGGCAGATTTTTTAAACATTTAAGTTTGAATTTAGAGCTGCACATTTTTAAAACTGAGGGCAACATCAGGAGCCTCCTGGAACCCATATGGGTGGATATTAAAGTGTACACAAACCTGGTGTAATGTCAAGCTTTTGTGATGTAAAAAAAAAAGATAACTTCAGGACTTTTTCCTCTTATACTGTGAAATGTATGCTCCACAATTCAACAAAAGAAAAAAAAACAGTCGGGTGGAAATTTAAAAAGAAAAATGCAAAAGCTTGGTGTTGTTATTTATATATGTATTTTTGCTATGTGTATGTAAATTGGGTGGACTAATCCTTGAACCAAAGTAGGCAGCTCGAACAGAAATGACTCCATAAGGACTGAAGGACTTGATTCTGCTTTGCCACAAAAGGAAAGTGGAGCTTTTCTTCCAGGACCTACTAAACCACCAGGCTGATCCGTTTCTCATACGCTGATCATTAAAACCAAAAGTCTTGTTCTGTCATAAGTTCCGACCTGAACCCGTCATGCAAATCATGCATAAGAAGCAACACAGGACGCTCTTTATTTCTACCAGCAGCGACGTGACTTTTGCTCGCATTCGATAATTTCTTTAAAACACAACCTGCGTTCCAAGACCAGTTTATTTATTACACATTCAGACGTGTTTTTAGGATTCACCGAGTTTACAATGGAGGGACTGAACTCAGTCGGCACAGATCCATACCTGCAGTCTAAATGTTTTCGTTGAGTCAGGAGGTTGGACTTTTTTTGTTGTTCTTGTTGTTCAGTCATCTTTTTGTTTATGTTCCGTGGCAATAAAAATCATTAATACGCTTTATAAACATGGATGCTGTGGGATTCTTCTTCAACACGTGTGTCAAATGTTTTAGGACAATAGTTTTTTATAAAGTTTAACTTTGAATTGTATCTTTTCCATAACATCACACACCCACACACAAGCCGTTGATTTACAAAGTTCAAGATGCAGGCCTTAAAAATTTCTAGAAATTTTTTTTAGCAATTTTTCTAAAAAAATTTAGCTATAGCTTGTAAACCATTGTGTATCTTTCTGCGATATTCCAGTCGTTTTAGTCTTTGAATGTCTCTGCAGCTACTTTAAATTATTTCAGATCCCTTTTGAGTTGCTCTGTATCTATGAAACTCTATGAACTTTTAGACTCGACTGTTTTACATTTATCTGCAGTTCTCTAATTCCAGAGTTCTCTGGAGATTAGAGTAATTTTGCATAAAGCTTAGTAATACTTCTATGGAAAATTCTTCACTCTGTTACGTTTAGTTCTCTAGACGTCTGTTCATGAGTTTTTGGTTGATGTTTGGACAATTATTCCCACTAGTTTTGGAAGCTGTGCAGCTGGAGGGATTTACTTTTTTACTTTCTGACAGGGTTTTGTTTTTGTGACAGATAGCAGCTGATTAGCATCTCTAAAGCTCAAATAATCCCAGAGGAGCAGAAAAGGAGGATTCATAGATGGAGAAAGAGCAGAGACAATGAAACCCTCTCTTTCATTGATCATAAAGGTCAAACATCAAATCTCCCGGATTTCCAACCAAACGGCCAGATGGAGAGATTTAAACAGAAGTGGAAAAAGCAAATGAGGTGGATTAGCAGTGTTTGCCAACTGATGGTGTCTTCCAGGACATCATTTCTGCTACCTGGAAATTGAGCTGTTTGCATGTACTGACAGTCAGGAGGCTGTCAGACAGCAACAGTCTGAGTTGTTCCTTCGTCTTCATGAAATTATTTGTTCTCCAACAAACCTCTAAGACCTTCACGGAACAGAAATGATTCATGTGGGCCACAAAATTTTTTTAAAAGTGGCAGTATGATGTGTTTTCCAGCCACATAGTGCCATTTATAGAACAATCAAGTAACTTTGCTGCTCCCGGTTTTATGAAATTGCTACATCAAATACGACTTAAAAGAAATTTGACTTCAGATTTTAGTGCCCTGAAATTGGGCCTCTGTCTCTTTAAGAAACTCCTGCTTTTTCTGAAACTCCGCCTTCAGGAAGTCATCAAAACATGGCTCCTCTATTAACCCCTTAACAACATTTTTGTTTTTTTTTTTAACCAGCATTGCACTGAGAAGTAACTGGCAGAAGCGCAGTTCCACAGGCTGTTCGCTAATTGCTGCTGGCTAGTCTGAAGGAGCCGAGTGGGGGAGGCGGAGCTAGGCCCACCAAGGCGTTTTGCACAGCTGAATGGTTGCCAAGCAGATTCATGGATTTCTAAAACATGCATGAAAGAATCAAGGCAACACTTCAGGTATGTTTTTGATGCGGGAATAATATTAAACCTGATGGAAGCTTAAAATAGATGCCGTAATTTCTGGACTATAGAGCGCATCTGACTATAAGCCGCACCCAGCATGTTTAAAAGGGGAAACCCCTTTGTATATGCATAAGCTGCACCGGTCTATAAGCCGCATGTGCCTACATACAGACGGTACAGAGGAAAAGTTTTTAAAGTTTTAATAATATACCTT
>CAEFZY010005384.1:0-58877 GCA_903066815.1 Brachyrhaphis roseni | reverse complement strand
CTCTGGTGATGGGCAGTTATTATTTTGATGAACATTAAGTTTATTTTGCGATGAATGACATACACACTCAGAGACAGACACACACGTGATGGGTTATTATGTTGCACTTTACTTTATTTTACAAAAGAGCATTTTTTTTGTGTGTGTCTCATCTTGTTTTATTTATTGCAGCACAATACATAAAACATTATTACACCTAATCATTTGCATTTAGTTAATGCAGTAAAAATGTACACAAATATCCAACCATGAACTTTATTTAAAAGAAAACCCCAAACAGAGAATATGTTCACAACGTGAAACTAAAGCAATGTAATTCTGCAAAACTTTAACCAGAAGGTTGACCAGAGCAGCAACGTTTCTCTTCTTCATTGTGTTCCATTCTATGATGCCGTTCTGCTTTCACAGCTGAGAAATAACGCTCATTCTGCTGCGAAGGTTGACGCACTTCTGTCTTGTGGTTCTGCTGCTCCACACTGAGCAGCTCTGACCGCAGACAAGCTTGTTTGTTCACTAAAGCAGTTTTAGCCAGTTTTGACCCAGCCTGAACCATCGAAGAGAAATCATTTCTATATGCAAATATGAACATTTGGGAAGTAATAGAGCGTGACGACAGACAACCTTTGTCTGTTTGTTACTTTAAAAATCATAAAGGTGTGATGAAGTAAATTGATGAATTTTAAAACTGTCGTTAAGGATGAGATTGACGGAAACTTTGTCTTCTAGTGCCTCGTTCTGTCTGTAAATGTACATGGGTGTGTTGCTACCAGAGCAGCTAGATTGTTCTTCACTGGTTTCTTTGCTCTCCTCTGAGATCAGCTCACTGTATGAATTCATGCAGACATTGTGGTCCTGGAGCGATGGCGGGTATCGGAAATACGATCTCTCAATTCGCACGGACCGTCGAACCGGGGTGAAGAACCGGACCTCCTGCCCTTTGACCCTGACTGGTTCCTTCTGCTTACTTGCTGGGCCCCCGGGAGTCGCAGTGATCTTGTACTTGACCATGGATGAGCCTCCTCTCTCCCCTCTGATGAGAACTCTGACAGGTTTAGGTGTCATCAGTGGGTCATTGCCACAGTCTGGAGACGCTTCCGTGGTGGCAGAGCCATCGTCCCGTTTTTCATTTTCTTGGATTTTGTCTTTCTTCTTCAGAATGTCAAAAACCACAGTCCGCAGCTCATTCACTGGCTCCAACACGACTAGAGCAGCCTCTTCAAACATGGGCAGCACCTCCAAGTTTCCCTCTTGCTCCATCAGCTGGGCTCGACATATAAAGTACTTGGCGAACTTCTGAGACACCGCCGGCAGCCGTGAGAGGACATCCCTCACCAGGTCCGCAGGGCAGCCCTCTGCGAGCAACTTGATGCAGTCCTCCAGGGACTGGTCCACAGCACAGATGAGAGAGTGGGCTTCGTTCTCCAGCTCCATGGAAGCCCAGGAAAGGATCACTGAAAGTAGGAAAAGCAGCTTGAACCTTTTCTGGAAAGCAACGGTGCAGGCTCACTCACTTGCTTATTTCCACTTTACTAAAACTTTTAAGAGTTTAGTTTCAGAAGCGCTGAATAATCAGACGTTAAACTGTCCAATTGTTACCGGCCTCAGACCTAGGGGGAATCTGGCACAAAAGATGCACAGGCAGGGTGCACTGTGGCTCTGTGAATGATGAGGAACAGACACGTTAATATGTTGTGCCTTGCTCTGCCGGCAGCGATTTATTATTGACTCTGGTGATGGGCAGTTATTATTTTGATGAACATTAAGTTTATTTTGCGATGAATGACATACACACTCAGAGACAGACACACACGTGATGGGTTATTATGTTGCACTTTATTATATTTTACAAAAGAGCATTTTTTTTGTATTACTCAGGTTATTAACAGTATTGTGAACCAAGAGGTCAATTGTATTTTGAGCTGTTTTGAAGTGAAAGACTATGACAGTGTATTTTGACATGAATACTATTTCAATGTTATGATGTTTTTGTGATATTGTCAAA
Organism: Brachyrhaphis roseni; assembly: GCA_903066815.1. Taxonomy (NCBI): domain Eukaryota; kingdom Metazoa; phylum Chordata; class Actinopteri; order Cyprinodontiformes; family Poeciliidae; genus Brachyrhaphis; species Brachyrhaphis roseni. Next base: position 56,875 of record CAEFZY010005384.1, on the reverse strand, counting down.
GCAAGTATAGTTTGATATTTTTGTTTAAATGAACTGACTGAACGTTTAATACTGTTGTAGTCAATAATAAATCGCTGCCGGCATAGCAAGGCACAACATATTAACGTGTCTGTTTCTCATCATTCACAGATCCACAGTGCATTCTGCCTGTGCATCGTTTGCGCCAGCTCAGATTCCCCCTAGGTCTGAGGCCGGTGACAAAGGCAGGACTCAGTCCAACCAGGCGCTTTGTAGAGCTGAATGGTGGAAATTAAAGGATTTCTAAAACATGCACGAAAGAATCAAAGCAACTCTCTAGGTATGTTTTTGATGAGGGAATAACATTATAACGTGATGTAAAGCTCAAAAAAGTCAATTTTTAATTTACTGTCACTTTAAAAATGTGGACTGTGAAAGATTAGATTTTTGCCCTTTCTTCTTGAAGAATAGGGCAATTAATCAGCACCCAGATTAATTGGATCTGGGTTCTGGACTTTGACTGGGCCATTTTAACAATCACATGCTTTGATCCAAACCTGTGGTTAGGGTTATTTTAGGAAGGTTGAAGATAAGCTCATTTACATTTGCATCCCTTAAATATACTTGTGGTAATGTAAAAAAAAAAAAAAAAAAAAAAAAAACATTTAAAAAGTTTAAGGACCTGAATACTTTTGCAATGATCATTACACAACCATGAGTCAGATCTTTTACCTCTATAAAATGGTATTACCCTCACTCTCTCCTCCTTACAAGTTTAATGACATTTGAATAGCATGACGTGTCAAAAATAACAGTGGAGTCCAGCTCTACGGAGTCCTGCTGGAATCATTCCAGACAGGAGAACTGGGACGCGGAAAGCAGGCCAAAGTTTCAGACGTTCAGAGCCAGGCGGCGCGGAGGAAGCGATAGCTAGCCGGTCTGTTGGGCGAGATAACGAGGAGTCAGCCGCTCGGCCCCAATCGCACATGAAAGAGGTTTTTAGAGGATGAGTCGAGGTTTTTTTGTTTTTTTTGCTTTTTTTTCCTCCCTGGAGCTCCTCCACCCCTCCACACATCATACACTTCTCTGTCTTCATCACACACTCACCCCCTCTCACCCAGCTTTCCCCATCCCTGATTCCCTCAGAGACAAAACAAGACCTTGGGTATCGTGACACTTTCTGCCGCCGTGTTATCGCTTCATGCTGGATGTTCACAGCTCTTTCAAACTTTCTGTCATCCTCCCCACGCTCTTCCTCGCTGCCTTTCTTTTTTTATCTACTTGGATTTGACTACACGGTTGCGTGACAGCTCCCATTTTGTCTTGCCGTCATCAATGAAAAATAAAAAAATTTAAAATTGGAAAGCGTCAGTAAATATATTCTTTTATAAACGCCTCCGACATCTACGGCTTCTCCTGCCTGTCAAACTCCACCGTTTGTGTTTGATCAGCAAGCAGACAGCTGCGCCCCTCCTCTTCTTCCTCCTCCTCACATCCTTCTCTCTTTATGGGATTTTCCTGCAGCACCAGAGTTGGCAGAGGGGAAGTGATGCCAAGGAGCTTCCTGTCCTATACAGTCATGCCAGTCTAGGGAGTCCCTCATTGACATCTTATGGACACATTGCATATCACTGTTTCCGTCTGGAAATCTAGAAAATGTTAAAGAACAACTCAAAACCACTAGCATTCTTCATTTCTCTCTCTCACTGTGGACTATGCTATGCACAGACTCATTGCCATGGCAACCGACTGACAACAGCTCCACTAGTATATCAGAGTCTAACACCAAAAAACAATGCAAACATTTCCCACAAAAAGAACAGACGATTCAGAACATTACAATTTTATGTGTAGATTGCGTTTGTTTTTTAAGTGAACTGAAACACACCGAATTTTACAGCAAATATATAAGATGTATCAAGTACTTGTTACGATTGTCAAAGTCAAGCTATCATAACTTATCTACTTCCCTCTCCCTTGCTATTTTTTTTTTTTAAATTACTACTTTTTTCAGTTCTTGTTTTCTAGTCGTTGACAATTTGTAGCAAACCACTGGGTCCGTTTTTCTTTTATATATCACATTTAAGTTTTAGCGTGTTTTATTGACAACTTTCTCAGCTAAAACCAATGGTAGTCATGGTCGGTGAGCAGTTTTTTGCAGTGGGGCAGAATATCTATATGGGTTTTAAAGAACATAGACGAACATCTCACGCAATTAAAACATTATGAAAAAGTTCCATATTTTTTGTCCATTGCAACTTCATATATTTGTGCCAATTCAAAAGGAAAAAGTGAGGCTGTTAATGAAATATTCAGTAGAAACATCAATGTTTTATTAAAGGCCTCAGGAGGTGTCCTTGTGTGGCATTACATGTTCAGAGTCTTTGCATTACATCAACCAAGAGTCATTTGCATGCAATAAAAATAAAATGTAATTTCCGATGCTGTAGATATCATTTAGAGCAATATAATTTTAATATTTAGGCACAATATTCCACCAGGCCTGCCGAGTTTTGTAGCCTTGAGAATCCATCCCCAACAGAAGGTGCAAATGTTTTAACATTTGTAAATATTGTATGGAACTCTGTCAGTGACAGAAACCAAAATACAGTCGCAACCCAAAAATAATCCAAATACAAAACCAAAGTGACAGATAAAGCTCTAAGATCCATCTGTCATGACAAGAAGGTCACATGTAATGCTAGCAAGACTTTACACACAAACTGAATCCATATCAACACGGAATTTAGGTGTGCTTTTATATCTCACTTCAAGTCACATGCGTCTTTGAGCTTTGAGCAATGGACTAGAGTCTAGTCCAGAGTCTGGTCACTATACGGAGTACATGGAGTGCTCTGCAAGCACAAATCACAGCTCAGAACCTCCAATGTGAGTCAGAATAAAAACTGGGTTGATTAAAATATTATCCATCACTCTCGACTCACACAACAACAGATTTGGACCTGTTCTCACGTTCTCACTGATGATAACACAAGCTTAAACAAGCCCGTTTGTCAGAACACTTACTCCACAGAGGAAGACTCCGTGCCAATAGCCACAGAGAACAATGTGTGTGGCATGTGTTAATCAGATTACGCTGCATTGGAACACAAGAAGAGTTGACTCAAAAGGAAAAGAGATTGGAAGTGTAAAGGGAAACTACAAACAGGAGGTTTGACGAGGTTTCACAAGTGCTGGATCTACTGTTGTGTTTTTTGTTTGGGTTACCAATGCTGGAAGATAAGAGATTGGGTAAATTTATGGAATACTCCCAGTTACCTGTGGCGCGCCTTTTACACGTGACTTATTTCACCTCACCGTCACAGTGACGTCACAGTGACGGCCACAAGTGATTCAGCCTCTGAGACAGCGGAAGGGTGTGTGTGTTTTTCTGGAAGTGCTACAATTTAATAATCCTGGTAAAAACCAGCTTCTTGTTCTTCATTTTGCTTCATCCATAGAGTCTGAACGCTCAGCTATTGAGAAACTACTGCTTCCTGGATTCGTGGACTCTGCCAATCGCTAGCATTTGGCTGTGACGTACTGCACCAGTACATACGCTGTGAAGCTTTCTGGAAATTACCATCCCCCACTGGGAAAACAGAATTACCAAGCCGAACAACATGGCTTGTTAATGTTAATTCAAATTCAGTTGATCCAATGTTAATTGGAAGCACGGCCAACACGAACTGAACAGCTTCATTCACTACATTTGCTGTCATTGCCAAACTACAACCATAGTTTACAACTCCTCCTTCTGTTCACTGATTGGCCCGTATGAAATTCTAAAGAGGAAATCCAGCTCAATGGGAGAAATGTTAATTTACACAGTTGTGTCCTGCCCTAATTTTTGGGTCATAATTGCTGACCAACCTCAGAGACTATGAGGCGCCAAAGCAAGAAGTCTTGCTTTGTAGGCCTGTATTTAAAATCCATTAAGATACATATTTATAAGTTGTTTTGGCATCTAAATTGTTGACGTCCTATTAAAGGCAACAATATTACTATAGAAATACTCTTAGAAAAAAAGTAACTAAAATTGGTCTTGTTTGATTAAAAAAAAGAAAAAAAAAATTTTAAAGTGTAAAAATTATAAACACTTGAACTTCCAGCAAACATCTGCAGAATGAGCTCCTATATGGTGTCAAAGTTGAATGGGTGGGACACCACAACAAAGTATTCAGTTAGTGAATGTGTTGAGCATTCATTGTATTAAATTAAATTATGCATGGGATTTAAGCATTTTTATCACTACTTTTCCCTCTAGAAATGGAAATCCTCCAAAGTAGAACCACTGATCGTTTGACTGGGTGTGAATTGTTTTGTACAAAATGGAGATAGGAGGAACAAAATGGCAACACTTACATAAAAACTAGGGCTCTGAGTGGCAAAAGGTTGAACTCACACTGAACCCAGATTTCCTCATCCACCATCTGTTTTAAGCAAACTTCTCTATTTTTATCTCATGTTCTGCTTGGCAGTGTACTCAGTCTTCTTTGTCAATTGTCTCTGGTGCCACCTGTTGAATGGGAGGCTTTACCACATGCCACATGCTTTGTTGGGCATGTCCTATGCAACATTTTATTGCCATTTGGCAATACAGGTTAGAAAATATATGTGACACAAATGTGGATGAAGTCATTCAGTATCCATCAGGATGCCGAAAAAGAAAAGAAAAACAAAAGGAAACTCTACTTGTTTTAGAAATATCGTGTGCCTCAAACTGTTAGAAATTTGTTAATTTGAGGCACAACAACAAATGTTTGCGTCTATATGAGCCTTGAAAACGACACAGTGCTTGAAAATGTATGAAATAAGCTGCAACAGTAGTTCTTTCAGGTCTTGCAACAACTGCCATCAGCCTGTGATTATGGGAATCCATAATTGAGCAATTTTCCTTTTGGAAAAATCCATTTGCTGTTGCAGACATATAATTTCACAATTTCTGAACAAAGGGAAGTAATAAAAGAACAGCGATACTTAGCTCTCAGACAAACAGAGCTAAACAGTTTTAGATGTGAAGAACAATGTCCTCGATTCAGAAACACATCCAAACAGAAATGAGTTTGGCCGTAACTGCGTCACACACATGCAGACATCCACACGCTCTCTGGTGAAATTCCACACCAGCCGTGGGTCCTTGCTCAGATTACACTGTGGTGCATGAATAGTTCTTGCAACACCGATTGAGCCCATCAAGAAGGTTTCTGTCTGCTGATCATCATTTCAGATTTTTCTATTTTTGAAGGAATAACAACTTAGCAAGAAATAAGAAGAAATAAAGTTTAAAACAGCGAACGTCTTTGTTTCAGTCTCAAAGATATACATTTTCATGTGCAACTTTGTCTTACAGATAACCAAATGGACATATACATTTATTTTTGTGGAAATTCCAACTAACACTTTAACAATGTGCTAATAACTGGTAAAGTCACTTCCTATCTTTGTTTCTCTTTTTGCTCTCCATTAATTGTGGCCTTTTACTGTTCTATAAATTCCTTTTTCAGCTCTTCCTTTGAACTTGACATTTGCTAAACAGGCAGCAAGCTTCTCTGGCCAGAAAGGATGGGGCATTTCTTAGGGGTAAGAATTTAAGAGATGAAAATGAGCCTCAATGAGTTGAAATGTGTTTTTGTTTGTTCTTCATAGCAGGGCATTTTTGAATGTCCATCACTAATGTGTTTGTATTCTGAAATCACAATTTGCCTTGAACTCCTCCTAATGTCTGAATTCTACTTTGACAAGTCAAATTTCACTAGGAGGGGAATTGTGATGTCACACCACTAGCTAGCTACAACTACTGTGTCAGATCATGCTTCTACATGGGATGAATATTAGTCAAGACGAGACAACCTGAGACCAAGTCAAGACCAAGACCAGGGCGTATCGAGACTGTGACAAGAGCAAGACTCTTAGGGGTTGAGACGCTGAGTCAAGATGAAGACCAGCACCCCACACAGGGGAAACATTCCATTTTCTTACTTCCCTCAATATACTACAGGTGATGTTAGCTTGCGCACCAAGCTAGCTAGGTGGCAAACAACTGGCAAGAAACAGAAACCAGTGCCCTAAAATATCCAGGTACACTGGAAACTATATGGGAGAAATTTTCCGCCATAATCCAAGAGCACACATTTTCAGTTTGAAAACAGGATTTCATATCTTTCTTCTCAAAATGTATAATGCTTGTACTCAAAACGCCTTACTGTATGTCCAGGGACCCATCACTAGGCTGTTACAACATAAGGAATACAAGAAAATTACATTCCATGATTGTTACTGATGTCTAAGCTTTAGCCACCTCGTATCCTGGAGATATTCAGGAACTTCACTAAATTTGAAATGATGCAATTACTGTACACTGAAATGATCCAGGAGTAATCCAAATTCCTTTGAGGTCTCATGTGCATCAATGTGTACCTGAGATGAAAACACCAACATCAAACGCCAAATGTGTTGAGTGATCAGGACTGCAAGCCTAAACTTGACATAAGTTTGCCATTTTTCACTATTTTGGGAAATGCCACAAAGAATTTTGGTCATCTCCAGAAGTGTGCCGGAGCTGGATGGGGATAAAAGACAATGGATTATATGGAAGCAGGTCGGATACATGTAAGAGGATTGGTCATGTGTCCAATACTATGTGGGGAAACAAACAGATGAACAATCAGCCAGCTGTAAGCCCGAACTCAACAACGGTTATTATAATCTGCCTTCATCTCCTTCTTCACAGTCAGCAACCTATCCTTATCGCCCTTTGTGTTTCTGGTAACCTCCATCACAAACCGAAGTAGCTGTCCTTTGTCAAATCTTATCAGTTTAATCTGAGAAATCTTTCCTCAAGTAAAATTTCTCTGATGAAATGCCTTTACTTTCTGTTTTGTTGCAACCCCCTCCTTTCATACTTCAACCAACCTCTGTATCCTCTCAACCCCCTCTTCCTGGCCAGCAGACAGTACAAAAGAGGTTTTAGTCTAATCATTTCTATAATCACCCCCTGACCAATAAATACCCCCGTTTCTGTCCAGTATGATACGGAAAATTGTAGGTCATCTTCCTAAAGTCTCTGCAAGCTGAACCAGAAGAAACAGGCATCTATAAATTAAATCTGTGGCAAATAAAAAATACTGAATGTTTAGAATTGTGAAAAATCATCCTTTGCCTACATTAATGACAAAAAATATAATTGAAAGTTCAGAATTTTGTTGTTTTATTCATCAAGAGGAATGTATAAATGTAGCGAGAATCTATTGTGCTTTCATCAACCGCATGATGGTGAATCCTTGTCAAAAGAAGAAAACGTTAGATAAGTAATGCAATAAAGAAGTTTTTTGATGTATGGTCTAGAAACTGTCCATAGAACTCATTTTAACTTTGAAAATAATGATTCATCAATCATGCATCAGTGATTATATAGACAACTTTCCATCGAGCTAAAATTGATTTTCATAATTTTAATAATTTGTACAAACATACTTGCAAACAATAAATGGATAAATGAAACCAACTGGAAAACCCAAATTTTTGTTGGTTGTTCAAACTAAATCTTTCTGACAAAGATTTCAGTTTATAATGATTAACGCTGGATATAAAAGGCTCATAGTTCATGACCCAAAGTCACAGTCTCTGCATAACTTTTATCTCTATCCCTATATCGACGTCTCTGTTCTCCGACTGCAAGGAGGAAGACAAAAATTTATCACTTGAGAAGATCCAACTGAAGGCCCCTTCTCAGGACTTGCTATACGTTTGCATTGATCCCCACGTCCCTAAATCTAACCATGGATCAGAACCCTGATCTTCACCACATAAACTAAATAAAACCATAACTCATAAAATTCTAACTGGATTGTTTGTCTTTTGCACATGCATGAACCCCACAGTATGCTGTGTAATGAATATCCAATCCTTGCACTAGCATCCAATCCAGTGCAAGGATTGGATATCCCTGAACTGGTTATGTTAAGGGGTTAATAGTAAAGTGAACTAAACCTTAGCTATTGAATATTTTTTTGTTAAAACAAGTAGGTCTTCCAATACTTTTTTGTCTGAGAAAATTCAAATTTCATTAAGTAAAGTGAAATCTACATTCCACGAAGTGACAGCTTGTAGATAAAAGCTGCTTTATCTGTAGAAACAAGAAGCCTGTCTCCAGTCAGAACAGCGTTTGCAGTTCAAAGCAGGTATGTAGATGAGTTACTGAAGATCTGTGGAGTCTATAAGCAGCAGAGGCCTTTCATCTGGACTTGTTTCCTCGTTTGCCTGGTTCTTTTGCTTTTTATGTGTGCATAAACACACATACACACGTGCACTGTTGTACAAGGGTTTTATCATTTGTGTTGTGACTGAGCAGACAGACGTCTTGCATGTGCACTATTGTTCAAGCAGTAGCTTAAACAACAAAACAGGCTTGGTTTATTTCCACATTCTTACTTTTGTGTGTAAGAGTTGGGTTAAATAAACTGAGTTCCTATATTATATGAGAGAAAAAGAATTGAATTCTTAGAAAATTCACTGAGCATCTCCAGTTTGACCTTCTTCAGCCATCCCTGTTTCATTCCCGTGCTAATCTACATCCTTTTACTCCTCAACATCGTACCCCACCTCTGATTTCAATGATCTTTTCACAAAGGCTTTTCCACCGCTCACCCAATCCATAATCTCTTCATACACAAGTCAAAATAAATCAGCCACGAAATCAGGGAGAGAATAGTAGCATAAGATCCCAGTAAAATAGACTGAAGCTATAAATGTCAAAAAGTCTAGGGAGCATAAATGTCTTTGCTAGCCGCTGATATTCATACTCCTGACATTGCATACCTCTACAACTTTTACTTTCTCACTTGTTCTGAATCCTCAGGTCAGAGGATGTAAACACATTCCACCTTCTATTCTCCACCTAAACAGAATTCATCAGCTGCTGCTCCAGCTGCTCCTCCTCTCAAAGGCGCCGTCTCCATCGTTCATCCGTAGGCTTTCTACACGTCCATAAACGAATGGACAGGCCGCACACGGGAACACATCCATATCTCAAAACTGCTTATGGAGTCAGTGTTTACATATTTCATGACTGAGGCAAAACCGAGTCATAATGGCTGAATTACGGCGACCGTGTGACTGTCTCACAGGGTGCCACGTTTTATTGGCACCCGTGGGGACTGACCTGCATTGACAAACCAGCATAGCGAGAGGCGTATGGATGTATCGCGAGTTCTCTGAGTGACAAGAGGATATTAAAAGCCTTGTGGGGTCTCACCTCGTCAAATTTAAAAGCTTCCCAGGTTTGGCACTCAGCTATGCTATTATCCTCAAGTGCAAGAAGCCTCCCATCCCAGACCGGACACACTCACACACTCACCTGAGAATGGGCTTTTATTGGTGTGGCGCCTTTGTAGTACATCAATTTGGACAAAAAAGAAAAGAAAAATGGAGTCCAGGACTTTTAACTAGTTTGAAATATTTCTCCAAAAAAAGTAGAAATGCCTCTCACTTTCTACTTACAGAATATAAGTCACTTTCCTATTGCTTTTGTACATTTTTCCCATTGCATTTCGCAAATAAATAAAAGCAGAAGCGTTTATTCAGGTCTGAACCAAACACACTTTAATAATGCACTATTTTTGCCCCTCGTGCATGCTAAATTTCAATCCAGTCTTGCAAAAATCCTCGGCTCATTCCGGCGACCTAGTTTACAGCTCCCGCCTCAGAGACACGGAGAGTTGGTGCCTTTTGAAGATGCGCTGAGCAGCTCAGCATGACAAGCCCATTAGAGAGCCGCGGGAGGAGAAACTGCTCAATTACCAAACGGTGAGAGGAAAGCAGTGCGCTCCATTCGTTTAAACATGGTTTTTATACCTTAATAATAAAAATATATCCATGTTTTGATGCACTGTTATGTTCTCTCTCTCTCTCTCAGTTACTGTTGGAATCTCATGTGTGCCAAAATTAATATAATTTAGCACACAGGAGCAGATGGAAGCTGCGGAGATTTACAGTTTAACCCATTTCCCTCATCTCAAATTTCTACTCAGTTCTTCTTTTCAGAGTAAGAAAATAATTCTGTGGAGCAAATGTTGCATTCATTTTCAAACTCAAGAGGCGGCCCCAGAAAATTTTTATAGGTGAGGCCAAACCAGGCCAGTATAAATTTTAGGGGGGCAGAGCTTAAAAAAAAAAAAAAAAAAAATATATATATATATTTATTTAGTATATATTTATTTATTGGGTTTTACATTCATGTTGTCATTGAAGAAGATGACTATACCTCACTATGACATAGAGAAGCCGGTGGGGGGACCAGCATTTTTCAAGAGATTATTTCTTTAACATTTAGCCAGTCCAAAGTTTGCAACATTTGTGACCTTCGACCTCACTTCTAGAATGAAGGACATCTGGCCTGTAAGCACAGGTTTCTGCATCAGGTTAACACTTTTTTTTCTCACTGACAAATAAAATCTTTAACAAAAAAGAAATGTTATGTACAACAAAAAGTTAATGGACACAAAAATATCCAGCAGCTCTTACTCGACTTGAGTGTCCCTTCCTCACAGATTAATATGACGAGGACCCACGACCAAATCTTGTTGCTAAACTACAAAAGAAGTTTTAGAATGAAATAAAAAAAACTCAGTTGGTTTTGAGTTTCAGTTTGATTACCAGCAGGGTAATCTTTAGCTTTTGGGGGTTTTGCACAGGAAGCAGGACAAGTTGCTGCAGTGATAAGAGCCTTGTGGCAACCGAACATTGACAGCGACGCTGCGTTTTGTTACTTCAGTGTCTGCTGTCACTGCATCGCAGTGGATTGTTCACTCATTAATAGAGAATCCAACAGGTTGGCTACTGCAGCAAGAGATTTGCTTTGAGTTATGCGTCTCTAAAGCAGTCTACCTGGAAAGTTGAAAGTTACAGTCACACAGCAGACGGTGCAGAAAGCTCCTGTTGCTCAGCAACTTTAAAATCCATCCACAGGTGTGACAAAGTTCCTCTTCTACGCATGCGGGTCGCTTTGGGGTCACATATCGTTCATGCAGATTTGACCCCTTATTGGAGCCAAATTTAACTAGTATCATAAACAAAAAAAGTTTAAAAATTGGAATTAAGCGTCAACACCTACTTCGTGAACATAGCCAAAACTCTTGCTTGGAATTTTGGATTCAGGGTGAATTATGGACATTCTTTTCAACATTAATGCTGCGTTTTGTTTATGCTGGTATTAGGAGGTTTGATTTTTTTATTATTATTATTATTTCCTAATTAAAAATACAACCGGAACAGTTCCTGAATTCAGAATTTCTAATGGGAAAGTAGCATGTCTTTCGCCAGCCTAGTTCATTATCGAGTATGTCTGCCATGAGTATAAAACTATACAAAATATATCTGTGAGCTTTTTACTTTAGTGTTTGATTGCTCAGATTAGAGCATAGTAACACTAAGGGCTTGTTTTGCTAATAGCAGCTAGCACTGCCTTGCGACTTGAACCCTCTCAACTGTAACTTAATTCCCAAATCTGAGGTAAATCAAAAGCAACATAATTCAAGCAGAGGGAATATTGCATGTATTATTAATGTTGAAAAGATGTTTGTTGCTCAAGGTTTGGTTCAAAGTAAAGAATTAGTTGTAAGCAGTCAGTCAGTATCTGCTGACAGCGATTAGCATTATTTCTCTTTGGGAAAAACCAGAAAGAATTCTCATTTGAGAATTTTGTTGGTCTTATTTAAAAGAAATATTCCCACAAAAATATTACACTCACACTTTGAAATCATGAAGCCTTTATGTTTAATAATATTTTGAGTTGTTAAATCACTTTGAGCAGTGGTTATTGTGACCCACCAACGAGAATCGGTCCCGAATTCTGAAAACTTTGAAAACCCCTGCATACTCTCTTTAAAAATAAATCTGAACTGTTCCTTTAAATCAATCAAGACTTTGCTATAGCAGAATGTTTCAACATTGCAGAACCATATCGCTGTACATTTGCGCTTCATTAGCTGCAAAAAGAGCATTTCACTGACTCTTGACCTGAATAAATAATGAAGAAGGATCTTAGGTCCGCACACACACACACTTGGACACAGAAACCCCCACAACATGCGATGAGGCCATCCACTGAAGCGATCAGGCAGACACTCAGTGCATCTGTGCCGCACTAATCACGTCACAAACATGCACACGCACACGCATGCACACCACTGCAAACACAAAATCTGTTCAACAACACCAGTGAAATATTAATCAAGGCTTGGAATCTTTCCTCGGTGCGGTGAGCAAAGAGACGAAAAATAAGAACAACGGGAACCTCAATATCAGTACTTTGATGTTATTTCTCATATTTCCCGCTCTTATGATAATTTAGCAAAAGTCTTCCTGCAGCAGGGAGCCGCGTGAGACGGGTGGAAACGAGGTTGTGTGTGTTAAAATAGAAAAACATGGAACCATGACGAGTTGCCACGACAGCTTGCTCCTAATCACTTTATAACCCGGAAGAAATTGCCATTTCATGAAATAGATTCCTGAGAAAAACCGGAGGCGCAACTGTCAGTCTTATCTCATCGCGCGCAGATTAGATGTGACACAATATTTACACACAGCTTGTATGTGACAGGAAGCTGCAGCTCAAACAGTAAAATCCCTCAGTGTGTGCTTCTGGAGCTCTGCAAAGATGGATCATATCTAACAGGCTTCACTACATCCAGGAGAACTTATACGTTTTATCTTAAAATGAACCAAAAAAAAATGGCATTAAGGAAGCACAGCTGAGCATAAACTCTTCAGCCAATGAGGACTTAGGAAGCTCTCTGGGAGCACAGAGCATATCTGAGAATAAACGCCTCAATGAGTTTTTCAGATCATGTGGTTTTTTTATCGCTTATTCGTTTCTTCTTTCAATATCTCAGTACTCTGAAATTAGGATCAAACTAACTTGCAAGTACATTTTCAGGAAGATATAGGAGGTTGTTTTAAGTCAATACTGGTGAAAATTTGTTCTGCTGGTTGATTTTTTTTTACTTATAGCACATGAAAAATGTCTTTCCACACAGTTCGCTAAAAAGTAAGTATTAAATAATTCTTATTGTTATCGGAACACTACCACAAAATATTGTGATAAACCTTTAAGTCCATATCCACCCTGCTGCGGTCTGAATTCTGGTTCCAGTTGGTGCTGGTTTCATTACAGGCGTGGAACTTTCCCACTTTAAAAACTGAGTACATTTCTTTACACTAGCAACATTGGTCACACTGAGGTCAATGGAAACATCTGGTCTAAACAGGGAACAGCAGATAAAAACAGCTTGATTTTACCTGACCAAAACAAAAAGAAGCTTCCTTTATTTGGAGGAATCCCTCAGAGTGATAAAGGTGAGCAACATTTTGTTTTTATATTTCTGTTTTTCTATTGGACCATCTTGAGCGTAACTTTCCTGACGCACTAAATCATCACTGGTGTAATCACACTGCAGTTGGCAGGTTGTTGTCTCTGAGTTATTTTCCCATAGTTCAGTTCAGTTCAGATGACAGCTGCTGATGACGGTTTTTACTGAATCCCTAAGTGCCAGCTGTGGCCCAACGGTCTACTGAAAGACACACACATACACACGCCTGCACACACACACACACACGTTCTATTACACAAGAAGCCTCCGTGACCAATCGCCGTAACGACTCTAGGGACACATGAGGAGTTTGAGGAAGTTCTTTGCCTTGCAAATGTCTCCATCAGAACCAAAACATCCAGATTATTCCATCTGTAGCCACCAGTATTACCTCGATATTAGAAAAAATAAATTAGAAAATAGCCTTTTGTGATGTTTACACCACTTTAGGTGATTACTGGTTAATCCTATATGGGATAGTTGGAGTTTAATTCTTCTATGAGCCATGTTGCAATTCCAAACATTTTTCATTCATTGAAAGAAATCTTCCATTTCAGTTTAGTCCTTTTGTTAATTTATATACAGTTCCTATTGTTAGGGCCACTTTTTTTCTCAGAATTGTGAAAGTCAAAATTCTGAAGAAAAAAAAAAGAGAAAAAGGTAAAAATTCTATGAAAACAGTCAAAATTCTGAGATTAAATTCTGAGGCCCTATTTACATGACAATGATCCAACAGAATTTTTTTTTTCCCATTTTCAGATTAAAGACAGAGTTCAGAGATTGCATTCAGAATTTTTTTCTCAGTGGCTCTAATGCTCTTCCATATCTTCTCCTCCTTTGTTCTTTGTACATGGTTACTTAATTTAGTTCTTATTTCTGTTTATTGTCAGTTTTTTTCCTCCTTAACTTCTCTCTGCTTTGTTTATCTTTTACCTTTCCCTCAGCTCACTCCCCTTCCCAGCTGCCTCTCAACTCCACATTTACCTCTGCCTGCTTCCTTCCCCTGCTTCATCTGCTCCCCTGTGATTAGCTCCTCTGGTTCTCATGTCATCCTCCACTCTCTCCACCTTCGTTTCTACATCGTTCTCCACTGGTGTCTCCGTCTTTATCCGTATTCTTCTACGCTCTGTTCCACTCTGCATCTCAGTCCAACTTTACACCAAACATATGGACACTTGTTGCTGTTTTGCATAAAACACTTTAATTTACCGATTTAGATTATGTTATTCTAAAACATCTGGTCATTATTTCAGACACTTGGCGCAAAGGACATTTTTGCTTCTTCAGTTCATATTCAAAATCCATTTTAACTGCAGATTCAGCCTGTGTGTTTTTGTCCATGTGTCATTTTAACTTTTTTTTTTTTTTTTAAATAAGCTTTTTGCAAAACCAGAAAGTTTACTAGCAGGAAACCTGCCAAGCTTGAGGTGGGTGAATTTGTTTTAAACAGAGAGGCTCCGGGTGGGATTCTGCTGGTAGCTCATTAGCAATCAATACCCACAACAGATAAATCTCCACAGAATTAACTTTGATGAAATATATTTTTTTACACTTTGTGCCACCAAAAATATATAAATATATTTTGTCCAAAAACTATGTATGTAAAAAAAAAAAAAAAAGTTTAATTGTGTTGAAGTTTTTACTGCTTAGAAATCTGTATAATAAATTAAAGGGGCAGTATTATGTAAAATCGACTTTTTTGAGCTTTACATCACGTTATGTCATTCCCTCATCAAAAACATTCTTGGAGTGTTGCTTTGACTCTTTCACGAGTGTTTGAGAAATCCTCTAATCTCCCATGGCAACCCTTCAGCTGTGTGAAATGCCCAGATGGACCTAGGTTGAGCTTTTGCACAAATTTTTTGCGCAGCTCCTCCTTGGATTTGCAGTTTCTGATTTTCCGCTTCACAGAGCAGCTCCTTCAGACTAGCCAGCAGCAATTAGCAAACACCCATTAGTACTGCGCATCTGCTGAGGTCATTACAGAAGTTACCTCTCAGTGCAACTCTGAGGGTTATTAAAGGGTTAATAGAGGAGCCATGTTGTGAGGACTTCCTGAAGGCGGAGTTTCAATAAGAGCAGAAGTTTTTAAAGAGACAGAGGCCCAATTTCAAAGCGTTAAATTATGAAGTCAAATTTCTTTTAAGTCATATTTAATATACACAGCATTTTATAACAACTGAAGGTAACATAGTTACTTTATTGTTCTATAAAATGGCACCATGTGACTGAAAAACACTAGAATTTAATGAGTTAAAGTCTAACCTAACAAAAACACAGATAGTCACAATTTGTGTTAGCATTAGCCGTACTTTACACTCTGTTGTGTAAACCAAAGGTGTTGTACTTTTATCTAGTGAATAAAAATAATACAATAAAACAGCTAACTCAATATTTTTTACATTTTCTGGAGACGTAAACTCAATATTACGTACAGGTTTAAAATCTTTAACCAGGGAGTTTGTTTGATTTTTTAAATTTTTTTAATTTGTCTTTGTAGCATAGCTAGTACAGCTGTGAATGCTAGCAAAGCAGCATAGTAGCTGGTGTTTTTGGTCAGTTTTCCCATCAGATATGAGGTTAAGTAAACATTACACTTTCAGCTGCCAAGTATCTTTCACCCTCTGTCTCGCCGAGAGCAGCCAGTGTTCCTTGGCAGCTTTCACCGGTGGGTAAACTCCATGTTTCCACTGATTGCTGCTGTAGAGCTGCTGGCCAACAATTCTGCTTTGGCTGCAAACGTGAAGTGGAAATTCCACTTCAAGCACATCTTTTATATAGATTCTACTTTTTTTGTAATAATTTACACAGAGTGAAACTGAAGCGAATCAATTGTGTTTTTATTTATTATTTTAATCGGGAGAGTGTCCTACTCAGAGAGAGTTTATCTTCTTCGCTCATGTCAGCGGCTACAGAATGAAAGAGAATCTGTAGAGGAGCTGGGACCGAAGGGTCCAACAGCAGCCTGGAGGCCGTGTCTGCTTGGTGTGTTCAAAGGAGTCTGTTGTCATGCTAAAGTCCAGCAGATCTGTTTACATCGTACTTGGCAAAGTCGGAGAGCCTTCAGGTCCATCCAGCCTCTGGCAAGACACACTGTGACTCCAAGAAGCATGAATCACGAAAAATACCACAGGGGGGAAGGATTAACAGCAGCAGAGCGGGGGGAAAGAAAAATGTTTGCAAAGATGAGAGTCAACAAAATAACTTTCTATATACACTGTAAAGAGTCTGAATGTGACGACTGAAAAAGAAATCTGCCCTCAAAGACGTCCTGCGTGCATTTCACTGCACAGAAATAAGCCTGAGCGTTTAGTTTTGAGCTGGCCTGAAAATTAGCAACATAAATTAGCCTCTTGATGTAGCGCAGCATCTATTTTTCTTCAAAGCTATGCACCAAACTATGAGGTGGGTGTTGATACAGCATGATGAGAAGTGTGACACAAACTAACAATGAAATTATCAAAACTCATAAGATGGAGGGATGGAAAAAAACATCTGTAGTAGATAGTGAAATAATATTGAATTGATGAAATGGCAACATTTGTACTCAGAGTGAAGATTACTGTTTGTGTTTAATCTAGAGATGATGACAGGATGGGGGAGGAGGCTGGAGACAGTTGGACTAAACATGGAGGCAGAACTAAAGTGAAGTGGTTTAGATCAAAGAACTGGAATGACCCAGACAAAGTCCAGACATAAATCCAAATTGAAAATCTTAACAAAGGTGAAAAGCAGAAATCAGTTTCCTTTTGTTTCACAAGGATGCACTACTTTGTGTTTGTCTATCACATAAATCTCAATGAAATATAGTGATTGTTGTAGGGTGGCAAAATGGGAAAATGTGTATGAATACATTTCTAAGTCACTGCATGTGACGAATAGCTGAACCCGTTCTTGCTTTCTTTATATCTGTGGTTGGATGAAAATGTAATCAGGTGTTAGTTGGACGTTGGTCCACAATGACAGAAAGTTAATTCCCCGTTGTGACATTCACCTGTGTGTGTTTGTGTTTCATGCAGAGCATCTTAACAGCTCCTCTCCATCTTGTCTCTGCAAATCTTGCTTTAAAAAAGTCGCTTGTGGTTTGTTTGTTTGTGTGTTTTTCAAAGGCGCCCATAGTTGTGATGTCACGTAGTTTGTCACTAGATGATGTCTGTGCAGCCTCCCACGCTCTCATGGTCCTGTGGGGAAACTCAGGACTAATCATCCGCCTGCTGACAGACTGTCTGTCAACAAAACATGAAGAAATCTGTATTACACAACGCTCCCATCCTTTAGCATTAGCACAAACAAAGGCTTACTTACACTGCTGATGCCACGTAGTAGTTTTTGATCAATTGTCTTTATTGTGTCAGAATGTTTTCAATTGGTCATATAAAAAAGTTGATCAGTGTCCAAATGGACCTAAGGAATAAATGAGAAGTCTGAGTGTAGGGGTGCCTCAGTTACTGTGTCCAGGGTTCCTCCGGTCAGCTCCTTTAATTTTATTTTATTTATTTGGTAGGGACAATGCGCATTAAATAAAGTTTCGGTAAATGTGTCAGAATTTGTCCAAAAAGGCTATTTTTCATCTTTTGTAATTTGACAACGCTCAATATGCCTTGCTACAAACAAACTGAGGCTATACAATCTAGTTTAAATTGATTTAACTTCACCACTAATCACTTTAAAGCTGCAGTGTATAACTTTTATTAAAAAAAACATATGTTTTTGCATATTTTCCAAAACTGTCCCTGTGTTGTGACAGTATCCTATGACACACATGATCTGTGAAAACATTGAGCTCCTCTGCCCTCTCCCAGTCCACCCAGCGCTAACTAGAAACAACCAATCACAGCCAGAAGGCGGGCTTTAATGCTGTCAATCATTAATCTGGTGTAAAACACCAGAAAATCTCTTTAAAAATAATAAAAGCTACAGGGGTCAAGGCTGGCTCAGGTTGGGGTCTGAACGGATGCTTTCCCCAACAATAAATGAAACTATATATACATAAATATATATATATATATATATATACACACCATAAAAATCTGCAGTGGCACAAAATTCATCATAGCTCTGTACTTAGATCTAAGGGATGAGTGAAAACTGACAGAGGTATTGCTTTTTGAAGGGGTTTCTAGTTTGTTTCACCCACTCATCCATATGACGACTTTTACACTAAGAGATTCACCCAAAATCTTGGGAATGAGGATCATCCTAAAACCACACCGAGCGTGGATGTGCTCAGGCGATCCGACGGAGAGGGAGAGAGGAAGAAAGGCAGATGGGTCCGAAGCGATAATGGATGTAAATGCATCGCTCTGCAACAACACGCTAAGCTAACACAGACAACCCAGTTTTGTTTTCCCATGGGATATACACTCAGTCTCACAGAGAGACACACACTCAGCCACGCACACACACGTCAAAAACCCAGAGATCCCATCTGCCCTGACGCTTTAATCAGCTTATCACTCCCTGCTCCGTGGCCATTCAGGCCCTGACATAGTTCTGCTGTACACAGGAGTCAAGTATACTTGTCCCACTGCAGCAGCCTGCATCATCTGTCGCTAGTTAACCCTGAAATAAACGGAGCTCTGACATCCTTAAAATTACAGATGAAGGAACATCTATAATCTCGTACCTGCACACAGTTGGGGCCATTGTAGGCAGAGAAAACGGGAGTGAATTTCAGCCAAAAATCTCAGAAATTTTAGATTAATCTCAGAAGTTTTGTAGAAAAAAACTCGAACATTTCTGAGCTTGAAAAGTCGAAAAATTTGCAAGAAAAAAAGTCAGAAAGTTAAAAACATTTTCTAAGACTTTTGAAGTTTTTTCTCAAAAAAATTATGAAATTAATCTCAAAATTTCTCACTTGTTTCTCCTGACTTTTCAAACTCAGAAAGTTTTGCTCCTGAAAATTTCTGATTCAGATCCAAATTTCACTTTTTGTTTCAAGCAAATTTGTGATTTTTCCAACTCAGAAATTTCCAATTTTCTTTCAATCCAGTCAATTTAATTCAAACAGAAAAAAAGAAAAATTGAGACAACAAGCACAAGCAATTACTAGATAGGTTTTACAGTGCGCATTCTGTCCTGAGACGGACTTTTCACTCAGAAAACGACACAGAAATGGCATCCAGGCAAGCGAGCTGAGGCTCACAGACATATGAGCGTGTTTGTATTCCAGCAGCATGCCAGAGCCCAGCTGATCCCTCGGTAAATATTGACATATGGTCGGTCTGTGTTGGGAGAAGGAGCATTTGGATGACACAGATGATTTCATTGGGGTGGGGGCCGTCCTCATCATCCGTCCACAGGGAGCCATCAGCGGGAGACATCGCATTCTCCCACTGCATATGTTCCTCTTCCAAAAGCTTCAGGGGTTAAGCGTTGTGAGACTTTTTTTTAACATAAAACCTTCCCATCATATTGTTCAGTGGGTCAGAGGTCTTTACTCTGGGTTACATAATGAGCCGAATGTCTGTGCTGGAAATGAAACAAATCGTCATCCTATCTTCTCAGTTAGATGTGTTTCTTATGTAAGTGTCCGAAATGTGTAACTAGTGTCATTCAAGTATCTTCAAAGAGGCGTGTGGATGATGGATGATGGATCTCCAGTGGCAGTCAGTCTTGCAACAAGTCTGGAGAAGTTTCTGCCTGAAGACTGTTGCTGTGTGACAGTTTCACGACGGTCGTTTATGACAGCAGAGACAATATTCCACAGTAACATCTACAGGATGACACCTTCAGTTGTTGGCAAGCACTACTAATCCACCTCATTTGCTTTGGTCTTGGAAAGTCAGGTCTTGAAAGGTCTTGGTCTTGGAGCATCTGGACCTGATCTTGATCTTGGAAGGCCTGGTCTCAGTTTTGGAAGATCTTGTCTGGGAAGGTCTAATCTTGGTCTTGGTTCCAGAAGAATCAGTCTTAAATCCATCCCTGGTTTCTGCAGCAAATACAAGTCTCTTCTTAAAGTCACCTGAGGGTTTTGCAACTCAACTATTCAAACCAGCCATGAATTGTGACAATGCATGATTACATAATAGTGAGGATGCTGGACCCAGACGTACCCTTACATAAGCCTACATTCCTATTTAATCCTTTGTGGCTCTTGGTCCTGTGGAAGTGGGTGAAGCAGTGCAGCGAGGTTCAGGGACATTATTGAACTGATCCATCATTCATCCATGAGGAGAAACACTTATGGAGGCCCTGTTACAGTTCCTCTGGCTTAGTGTTTGAACCTCAAGCTTCTCTGCCATGTTTGAGCCTCTGAACTGTTGTGGCATGTCGTCTTGTTGGATCTGTGATTCTTCCCCTGAGTGTTTCTGCCTGTTAATGAGGGCTGCTCAGGACAGCAAACAGCTGCTGTCATGATGCCCAGCTTCATCGGTTCACATTTGTCCTCAGGCCACCCATATCCTCCGCTACAGGAAGTAGCAAGCATACTGGAAAGACAGCATTTTGGAAAATGTTTTGAAGCTTCAGAGTGGAACTTGTAATGTTTAAAAATGACAAATCTAATCAGTCTTCTGTCAGTGGTCCCCAGCTCAAAATAGGTGTAACTCACAGTGCAGATGTCTGAAAACTCCACCTCAGACGGGATCAGACCTCATCCGATGTGGCGTTTGATCCAGTCCGTGCTGGAAAACGGAAACAAAAAGGAAAGTCTTTATGGTGAGCCGGCTCGGTTTTTAGTTCTCTGGAAATTCATTGAAAGGAAGAACTCATTTTCTATTAGAGCGAGCTGAATCATTGTTATAGAAATCTAGGATCTTGGAGAGACTGAATGAAAAAAAATCTCCATGCCCCTCTATTTATCTAATTTTCTCACAATTTCAAAACATTGTCTGGCTAAAACATACTATTATCTAATTTCTAACACAGAGTGTGGAAAATAGCTCAATGCAAGTTATTATCTATTATTGCTACATTTTTGTTCACCAGGAGTGAACGCTACAAGTCAATGACTCAGTGCAATCTGCTGGGTTTCCTTAGATACAAAACTTTTCAACCAATTTGAAAAATAAACCGTGTTGTTTATTCATTGTAAATGTAAAAGAATTTGCATGTTTGGATGTTTTTGTGGAGTGCCTCCAGGCAACATTTCCTATGAGTTGGCGCTCTAAAATAAGCTGGGTTGAAAAGTCTTCAGCTGCCTCGAATATTAAAAAAAGAAATCTTTAAAAAAACTGCTTTACTGTTTCATACTGAAACATACATTTGAGCTATAAACTTAAATCATTTCATCCAAACAAGTCTATATTTGTCTTTTTAATATATTTTCTGACATTGCATTTCAAATAAGAATAGAATTTACTGCCAACATGAATCTTTCACACCCATTCATTTTACACTGCACCTCTTTAATAGTGTTTTATGAAGCAGTTGAACCCCCCCAAAAAGAGACTTAAGAGCTCTGAAAACGGGTGTGGTTTAGTGTGAAAATGAGAAACCCTCTTCTGCTCCCCCAGTGAAGCGAGAGATGTTCTGAGTTTTACAATAATGGACTCTTAAGGCAGCCACAAAAAGCAGGAAAGTGAAGAAAAACTCCCCTGGGAAGCTCAGTCTGAGCGCTGGGTGTCAATTATTGATGCAGGAGTGAGATCGGCATTACCAAGAGTAACACTTGCCTTCACTTAAAAGTGCCCTGCAAAAGTATTCATGGCCCTTGATGTTTATTTATTTTTTTTTATTGCATTAAGTAAAATCTTCCGTTTATGTGATAAAGAAACAAAGTCGTCCATGTTTTGAAGGGACAAAGGAAAAGGATGCAGGATTTTCTTTTTTCTTTATAAATAAAAGTAGGATGAATTTTTACTCAAGCCCCTGCATTCCAACACACCTAAATAAAATTAAGTTAAACAAAATACCTTCAGAAATCACAAAATTCTGTGCGAATTCTTGGTAGAAATCGAGTTCTGTGAAACAGAGGTGTGCGATACTTCATATTTTGGAATCGATCTGATAAGTAGAGGACCTGCATCACCGATACCAATTCTGATACAGATACTTTTATTTAAATCTGACATGTTATCAGATATGTTGTTTGAGTTGACAGAAAATTACAAGATTTCAATGTCTGGTTGTGCAAAGTTTCAAACCCCAAAAGTCTGACTGTGGAAGGCATTTGTATGATTTGAATACAAATGCCTTCCACAGCCTGCCACACTTTTTAGGCTTTTAATTGTTAAAAATATAAAAAAAAGAAAGAAAGAAAGAAAGAGATTGAAAACAATGTCTAATTTTAATTGAACTTCACCAACTTAAGTCCAACTTAGGATTGGAAGTCTGTGACTATACCATGACATGATACTTTAGCTGAACCCAAAACAGATTTGGCATTATAAACTGAGGAAGTGACACAAAGACTTCTTTAAAACTCAAAAAGCAGAAATAAAGATGAAAAGTTTATATTCAAACATATTTTATTAACGGATTCAGGATACAACACTGTAAAGCATTTCGGACCTCTTTATCAAAGACTCTTTGGGCATCCAGTGCCTGAAAAAAAAAAAGCACATTTTGTTTTCAGACGCTCTCTGATCTGATTGCCACTGCACGCTACTGCTGATTCTGGTGTGAAGAAGAGGAAGACCCGACCAGACTGAGAACAGTTCAACGGAAGTAGAAGCAACAAACAAGAAGTTTAACACAGACCGATTCTCTCGCCCTCAGTGCGGAGCAGCAGCTAACACATCGCATCCCTTCTGTTTACTCACTGAACGTGTCTCCGCATGTGCATTTAATATGCGACTCAGTCTGATCTCTGTACACAAAATCCCCTTTTAGTAAAAAAACCCCAAAACATTAAGTTATGCTTTCCAAATAAATATTGGTCCATTTATTACTATGCCATCTTCCTGAGTCATGGACATATTCGTGCATCACAGATCAACGAGCGCCCTCCGTTTGCTTGTGAGATCATCCTTCATCATATGACTCGCTCTTCCCCCTGTGCCAAGACGCACGTGGTAAACCGATTTCCCAGGCTGCACCAACGCAGAGTAATCCAAGACTGCATCGGAGGCAACAAGTTAAGATCAGATAAAAACTCCCCTGTGACTGAACTGGATGTGCTGTGAATCTGGAAGCCTGGGGCTCGCTGCCTGCTTTTTTTTTTTTCCTCTTTCTTTTTGATATGATGTGCTACGGTAAAGTGTACACAAACGGTTCACTTGCATGCTGACAGAAACATTTATGATAACAGTCTTACAGCCAACCATTTTCTCTGTAACTTTTTAAAAATACGCACATTTTTTGTGGAAGCTTTATTTGTAGGTTTCACAGTATGAACGTGGTTCTCTTGCTGCTCTGCTTTCAATAGTCTCTGTGCTGTGCAACCTTTTGGCAGTCTGTAGCCAAACTCTGGTATAAACACACACATGTACACGCACACTTACAGTACCTATAGAAACCCTCTGCCTTCATTCTCACCAGCATTGACAATCTGTTATTGCTTGCAAATACCAATGACATCAACTAAAAGAACATAGCAATGCATTGTCCAGTTGCAGTCCTGACTTGCAGCCTTTAGAACAGAAACTAAGGGGTGCACCGACTGATCAGCCGGCCAATCAGCCAATACTTGCATGTGAAACTGATCTTTTGTGATCTGGAAATCAGCTGCTGATGTTTTGTTTGTGTACTGTGAGAGTCGGTACACAAACAGACCTGCCAACCAGGTCACGTCTTCATATTAACAATAGTCACTCCACTATTGCCAACTTAGTGACTTTGACACTAAATTTACCAACTCTTCCAGCAAAACATTTGGTATTTTGCCAAAATTGGAAACAGCAGGTCAGATTCCGAAAGACCACTAATCGACCAGAAATTTGCAATCGATGCACCCCCCCAACATAAACGGAGTCATGTCTGTCTTTTTGTCCAGTAAAAGTGAGTCCTCACAGGAAACTGAAGACAAACTACCAGATGACCCGGAACATTGATCCCGAACGTGGAAATAAGGCAGCGAAACAAGAACGAACAAGCCGTCATCTTCAGTCTAGACGTTCGAGATGCCACTGTTTGCTTCTCTCGCCTGCCGGAGGCCGTACAGCCACTTGATGACTCGTGCGTTCCTCTCGATGACCGAGATCCCGTAGGGGACTCTGTCGTTCGTCCTCAGGGGCCCGTCCTCATCCTCCTCCTCGTCACCGCCTCCGTACCCCCTCATCCGCTCTGCGTCGTCCCCGCACTCCGAACTGGGAGTGCTGACGCTGCGGAGCTTGGAGACGGACACAATGTCTGAGTTGGCCCGGGAGAAGCGCTCCACGCCGCCCAGTCCCTCCACCTCCTCTGGGTCCAGCCCGCAGTAGTTGAAGAAGCGCTCCAGGTCAGCAGTGGCGCGTGAGTAGCGGTCGCTCAGGTCCGACTTGGAGCGGTGCAGGGATGGGTGCTTGCGGGATGAGCCTTTGGAGCTGGCGTTGGAGATGCGTGTGAAGGCTGGGGAGGCTGGCGGGATGACGCCTGCTCGGACCAGCATCGGGCTGGGCGGTGGGTAGGCCGGAGGCGATGGCAAGGTTTGGGATGAGGTGTTGACCTTGGCTGGTGGCTGATTGTGTGATTGAGGAGGAGGCGGTGGAGGCGGGAGCTGGGAATGTGCGACCTGACCCTGGGGGATCTGTCGGGGCCTCAGGTGGGGATGCAGTGCAACTCTTGGTGGCTTCTTCACCTCAGCATGAGGCCGAACGTCCACCCTGCGGACAGTCACTGAATTAGGGGCGTTGTAGGGGGCCTGAACCCCCCGTACAACCCGTGCTGGGACGGGGGGTGGACGACGGGACAGTTCTCCTGCAGGGGCGCAACGGTTATTGCTAAGCAGGGAAGACGTGCAGGAGGAGGTGGACGAGGAGTTGTTGGTACTGTGGTTCAGGGGCTTGAGGCTGTTGACAAGTCTGTTGCTCTTGTCCTGCTCTGCAGACAGGCTGCTGCAGATGCTCTTTACCCCTGACGATGGAGACGATGAGGAGGGGGAAGTGGAGGAAGACGACTGTGCTCCATCACATACATCATTGATTAGATTATTCAGGATATCCAGGTTGAAGGGTCTCCTCTCCCCCAGCAGCTCGCTTCCTCCCCGGTTCTCCACATCAGCTGGGCAGCGGGGAACCTTCCGGGCGGTCGGGGCGCCCACGTTGCCCTGGGGCATCATCACCGGGGGGACAAGGGGCTTCCGGATGAGTGGTGCCTGGATGGGCGCCTGCCTATTCAAGGCCACCTGCTGGCTCTTCACATACTTGGCCTTGTCGGCCTCCAGGCGTTCCACGGCGCTCAGCTTGCGGGTTCCTGGCTCAGCAGGGGGGCGGAAGTAGTTGGGACCCTTGTTGAGTATTCTGAAGGGTCTGCCTGAGGTGAAGGCGACCCCAGCCAGACGGCCATCTGAGGGCCTCAGCGTCTCCACCGGCATCACTGCAGGACCTGAAGAAGAGACAGAGGTTATTGGAGAATTCTTACGACTCTTACGTCAGACATCCCACCTCCCCCCTCTGTTGTGCCCACAGCCCACATTAACTTCCTTACCAGTCGCTGATCTGAGGTTCTCGCTTTTCTTCTGTCTCCTCTCCTCCTCCTTTTCTTGTTCTCTTTCCTTAGGCAAAGACTACTTGTGGGACTGGGTCAGCCGAGGTCAAATTCCACATCAGGACCGTCTGGACTGCCTCTGTCACCTCGGTGGCGAGCCACTCGGGGGGTTAGGCAGGAGATCAGGATCAGAGCCTTAATGAAGAACTCAAAGGTCCGAAGATGAGCCAGTAGTAATAGCGGTAACACGGCAGCCCTCTCTGATCCTCTTTATGACGTCCTGCTCGTCTGCTGAAGCTTATCCGTCCAGCTGTGATCAGAGACAACCACTCAGCCGAGCCGCTTCAGTCCTGGAAAGGTAGAACAAGGAGTAGTCCGGGTCAGACTCAGATGGAGTTTCTGGTGGTTGCTCAATAAGAAAAAACCCCCCAAAAAACTAAATAAAACATCCACACACTCAGATACACACTCTCTCTCTCTTTCTCTCCTCACACCGACACACACAGCTCTCTGTCTGACAGACGGAGACTCTCTTCAACTGTGGAGTGGAGCAGACTGGGGGGACGAGAGGCTTTAATACTACGTCTGGCTCCTCCCAGGCGCCCAATCACGCTGCAGGCCGGGAGCCGTGGAGGCGGGAGCCGCTCCTGTATTGGCCCGGCTGAAAAGGCACTCCAACCAATCAGACCTCTCCCCACTTCCCCTCCTCCTCAGAGCACAACAAAACACTGAGGCAAGGCTTTCATTCAAATGAAAATTCATTGAAAGGGAGAAAAGGGTGGACGGGTGCGGTGTGGGTGGGGGGGGGCAACGGACGAGACAGATGCAATTTTTTACATTGACTTGCATCAAGCTCAGCGGGGTTCTATGTCGACGCTGTGCAGAAAGAAAAAAACACACACAATCACACTTCTTTGTTCGTCTCTCTGTGTTGAGAGGAGAGGAAACAAAGTGAAGAGTCTGTTTGTGAGCAACTGATTCTGTAAATAATTAAACAAAGGATAGTGTTATTTTTAAAGACATAAACTGGTTTCCACACAGTTTTAATAGTTTATGTTGGGTAAAACACAACTGAAGTCAAGAAATGCTGGTTTAAAGTTCAACAAAGGCAAACAGAGAAAGTTTCTATCTATTTATTTCTAGAAATAACAGCGATTAATTTTGGATTATTTACCTCAGATGTCAAAACTTCAAAGTGTTGCTGATATGAACAATCCATTTACTTCACCTACATGTTTCTGGCTCTACTTCTACAGAAAAACAACTTCCCCTCCCCCAGGACAGCCGTTCTTATCATTTACCACATTACCTCTACAGTTACATCACACTCAGTTAAGGGGCTTTCTCCTCCCTACCCCCACCTCTCCTCCACCTGCAACCCATCTATCCACACAAGTTAATGGGCTTTTTTTACTGCCATCCTCCCCAGAATATGAACTCATTGTTTTTCCCTTGAACAACAGCAAATTAGAAAGAAGACAGAGAGCAAAACACATCACCACTGCATTAAGAAACAGGAAGTGGGTTTGCTTTAATTTGAGCCTTAAGAGACAGAAAAACATGTTTACTAAAGCTACGCAATATGTCCAGTTGAAGTTATCATTGCAATGTGGGCAATATCAAGACAAACAGACTGAAAAACTGTTTACAACCAGTAGCCATAAGGGCATTAAATGCCACCTAGTACCATTTATAACCCAATTTTAAATATTCAGTAAATATTCGTTCTTAGCTGTAACCGTGATATTGATATCGGATATCTGCATCGACCCAGATTTTCATATCGGTGCATCCCCAGTTTCTACATTTTTAATTTGCCAACGTCTCCACTACTAAATCTCTCTCTTGCTAGCAAGATGGTGAAAATACAGCTTATAAAAGCTGTATCAATCATTTGATATTTTCTGTAACTCAAAAAAGTTGTTTTAACACAGAAGTGATATCTAATTAACACATTTTGATTCAAAGTGAATTTCCAATGCTGCAACATGACTAAACTTGCATTATGCTGTAATATACAAATGAAAACATCATGAGAAAAAATATTTTTAATTTACATTGTAAGGCATCTACATTTAGCAACACTAAATAAATAGAACAAAAAAGATCTTTCACAACACTTAAAAGTTACTTTGTCACAGTAACTAAGTAGTGTAGATGGTAGATTAAGGTTTCTTTAATCCCTAATGGACTGAAACTAGCTATCTAAGTTAATTAAGTCTGATTTCTCTTCTCAGAGAAATTCTACACAATAAAAGTTCATATTTGACAAAGTTTTAATGAGCATCACAAGTGTTGGCACTAAATTCCTCATTGATCCAAAGTGATGATGAATGTGATTCAAAGCAAAGTTCAAACATGACCTTCAAAATACCAATCTTGCTCATTCATAAATTAGATTATGAAGAAAGCTGGTTTGAAATTTCTCAATGCTCAACTCTTCCTCTAGCAAGGTTGGTAGTTTGGATGAAGCAAAAGCAGAACTTCTCTTTCAATAATGATGGCAATTACTGAATTAGGTTTGGATAAGTCTGATGAGCAGGAATAGAATCAAGGGAACTTAGAAGGAAAGAGAGGTTTCAGAGTTTACTGTAGCTGTTGGGAATTTTCAGCAGAAGGAGGAAAATCGATGGCATTATTTCCGTTTGTTTGGACAACAGGTGTCTGAAAATTATTCTGCTCATCAGAAATGTACTTTTTCTGATGACCAAACTGCCTTGTCAAAAACTGGTTTCTATTAACACAAGAACAACCTCTAAAATCCTCTTGCCATTAGATGTAGATATCTGTGGAATGGGTAGAACAGAACTTTGCTTGAATCTGATTGTTAAATAACCTCAACAACAGGTTAAAAACTATTTGTTACTGAGCTCATATGTCTATTTAAGCACTAATTTACCAGCAAAAAGGGGTTTTGAATTTAAAATGTTGCTTGTCAGCACAGTCACATCAGCTTAAACTCATCTGCAGATAACTTTAACCCAAAGACTCGTGCATTATTCAGAAACTGTTTACTTACAAGGTAGTCATGAATAGAGAGACAGAGCACCAATTCTCATTAAGCTGCTAAATAAATTCACCCCATGTGGAGATCAGGTTTGGTCTAAGTATTTAAATGTGAAAGGTGTAGAGCTATGAGCATGCAAAATAGCTCCAGGCTGGAAAGTCATTCCAGCTGAAAACAGCAGCTATTGTCATTCGTTTTCTCATGAAAAAAGGTCAGATGGCTAAACGGTTATCTCTGCTAATGTGTGTGCAAACAACACCGCTACCCCACTGACCAATAAACCACATTAGCACCAATCAGCGTGAAGCAGAAAGCAAACAAAGGGTAGAAGCATTTTGTGCAGCCACACACACACACACACACACACACACACACAAAAACAACAACAAAAAAATGGCTGATGTCTCCAAAAGCATCAGACCGCAGTCCCAGTCCAAGAAATGACATCTCTTTTACACAGTGGAAACTTCGATTGGTTTCCTTATTATAAAAAAGTGAGATCCACAGTGGTATGAATAAGACTGCTTTGTACATTTAGTGTTTCCAACCACTAACTGTGGTTGGTGGATAGTGGCTTATGGTTTTTGTCTCCCAGTGGATGTAACAATGTGGAGGGTAGATGATGTGTCAGAAAGTGAGCGGGAATGTTGCAAAAGAGCTTAAATGGAGCAATAATAAGATGACATACCAGCTGGTTTTAAGGTCAAAGTTAGTGAGAGAATAAAAAGAAAGTAGCAACATGTAAGGGAGATGCGTTCCTCGACAAAAATCATGTAACCCTGCACAAAAAATGTTCACACCCAGTCAGGGACAGTCAAAACATGCAGAAGGAGCTCTACTCAACTCCATGTGTGATGGAGACCCTGAACACATCATCACCATGGTGACAAATGGTGGTGGCAGCATCAAGCTTTTCTTCAGGAGGCGGAGGACATCTGGGCAAAGCAGATTTTTCTCCACATGCGCAAAGTTAGTAGAGGTAACCCCAGAAGGCCTTGCAGGAGAAATATCATGATGTAAGGTTGTAGGTGTGCACCAATTGATCGACCAGCTGATCGGCCAATACTTGAATGCAAAATCAATCTCATCTACCACTGCAAAGGTCTAAAATAGATGTTGTCCCATTTTGCTCTGCTGTGAGAGGACTGATGGACCCACCCACCAGGTCACATCTGCATGTCTGCCATTAACAATAGTGAACCCACTTTTTGCCAACTTTAGCATTACATTTTGCAAAGAAAGAAAGAAAGAAAGTAAGTAATGGTATAAGCCAAAGTGAGAAAGTCAGGCTTTTCAAAGATTGGGGAACGGCTAGATAGCTGCAATTGGTGTTTTCCAAATCTCTTCAAACAGAAAATGGTACAAAGAAAATTTTCCTCACATGTCACAACTAAACAACTTTATATTAAGAGTAAATTGTCCATGCTATTGTCCAAAACAGTTTATTGGATCACATTCACATAGTTTCTTCCGCTAATATCATTGAGTGATTGGCCAGAAAACTGCAATTGATACAGCCCCTAAAAGGCCGTTAGGGAAAAAAAGCAAATTTTGAAAAGCTTAAATAATTTTTCAGCCACGTAATTATATGCTACCTTCCCAACAAAATACATTGAAGATTGAGGTTTTAACAGAAAGTCCTAAAAAGTTCAGCGGGGTTGAATATTTTTGGAAACAGTTTACTTAGAAAAAACAGAAAAAGAGATAGCCTTCTGAAGGTCCAAATAGCGAAGGCCGTGGCCAAGATGAGTTCATATGTGTGTGTGTATTCTGTGACGCCAGATTGTCGGTCATATCACAGCGGCCTTGGGCCCTGCAGACACTGACTCCTGTACCAGTGACTTGTGAGGGTTTTCCCCTGATGAACGAGGCAAGCAGGAAACAGCGACACATTTTACAACAGCATGATGATAAGAAAGAGAAAAAAAAAAAAAACAACAACAAAAGGTGCTCAGCTATGTAGGTGTGTTTGCGTCTTGCAGGACGGCTCTGTTTTTATGGGTTGTCTATTTTTGGCTGCTTGCCATTTTCCAGGGAAGATTTCAAAGAATACACTGGAAACGTTGTCTTAAAGATTGGAGAAGAATTTATCTGCAGCCTGACGAATACAATAAAACAAACACTGATGCGGACTTACATCTAGCAGTGAAGGAGGGGTGTCGATCGGCTTTGGAATGGAAACAGACAACAGCGTACCGAACATCACTGACTCGTTATTGGAAACTTTAGAATTAACAGAATTGAATCATTTAGACAGGTGGTGCTGACATCACCTTTCTAATTCTTATCATGCCTGCCCTATTCAAAGCTCTAACTAAGCCCAATTTGAATTTTTCAAACCAGGCTCCATTTTATCTCGCCACTCATTATAACACAGGGACATCCTGACTTCAACCAATGACAACCTGAAACAAAGAGTTCAAAAGGCTATCCGCCCGTCCCTTTAAAGGCTAATTTAGGTGGGGGTGTCGGGGGTCCTGAGACGTCTAATGAAGACAGACAGCCCAGCAACACGTCTCATTGTCTTGGGTTGGACACACTGAGCTGTGAACTCATTTCCTGGAATGAGAAATGAGCAACATGCATAACTAACATGACCGGACTCCAGAGTTATGCAACTATATTAACCGCAAAAACAACCACTGAACCATGAGTCGGTTGTTTTAGCACTTAAACCTCTCTGTCCATCAGGACCTCCAGCCCCCCAAAGGTGGGAAAGAATGCAAACAAAAACTTTTTGTGTTGTACAGCATTTGATGCATGCACCTATTTATAAATATTTTACTGAGTTGGTTAGAAGTGAAAGGAATAAGGATAATTTTAGCTTAAAAAACTAATAATGAAAACAGAGAAGGAATTTGAAACAATCGTGCCTTTCAAAGCAAATTCAAAGAAAAATTATTGGGAAATGTTTCTTACTTCTCGTGACAAAAGGTTCATTGCAGACTGATATTCAGCAAGATTTTGAAGAAGAAGTGGAACTTGGAGAAAGAGAAGCCAACACAATACTTGTGTTAGGTTATGTCACAATACTGCCCTGCTGTAAGGCCAGAAAAAAAGTCTTTGTTCTCAGCTTGATCGTGAGCAGTTGGTAGAAACTCAAATATCTGATTTTTTTCTGATCAGTGCATGCACCATTGCTAAGCTTGGAGAGGCCTCTGCAACAACAACACTCTTCAGTGTAACAGTTGTTATAGACTAAATACAGATAACATTTTAATAACTTACCATCTCTTAAACTTTTTATGCTGCATTAAATAACATGGATGACATACAGAACCTGAATCCATGGCACAGATAATCAGCTAAAACTTATTGCAACGCAAGCAGTTTTTGGCAAAACATATTGCATACATTAACATTGAAATAATTATGAATTTTCAGCCTACTGTGTTTTAATCTTTTGAGTTTCCACTCTGTCTATCATGGAACATGCTGGCTTTAGAAATGTTACAGATACCAATTTCAAGAGAATCGTTTACATTAGATGTGAAGGAAAGTTGGAAAGTTTAATATCCGATTCCTGCCATTTCTTTCCTTTTATTTAGAAAGTAGCAATAAAATCCTGGTTTACACCAACTTTTCCCTCTCATCCACACAGTGTCACTTTGCCTCTCCTCCAAATAATTACACACCTCTGCTGCAGGAAAAATGTTTCGAATGATCATAGTCGGCTAAAGTCAGTATTAAAGCTTTGCAAAATCAGATTATAAGAAATTGGCTCTAAATCACATGATGCTGTTTCCCAGCTGTTTTGTGTTTGACCAAACAGCTGAAGCATACAGTTTATTCAATTCACTGCTAGCATCAATGTTAATGATTTTAGATGGAAACAGATACAGTTTTGCACAGAATTCTGTTTTTACATTTTCCCAGAGATGATTCTCAAAACCAAGATCACAAATCCCCAACTGATCCGAGAACAGAGTTAGCCATACATTAGAGCAGGAATGAGTGGCTGAAGGCAACTATTTCACCTCACTCAGCTGGAGCTGATCCGCAAAGATAACCACAACACACACAGACTTTGTCACACTCCTGGGGGAATAAAACACACATTAAACGCTTGGTTTTATGCAGCAGCTACAGCGCCCGGAGGCAAACAAAAAAAAAATAGGAGAAAAACAAAGACTTTTCTCTTAACGTGGTGAGAAACATTCCAGAAACGAGTAATCACATACTGCTGCCCTGACTCAGATCCAGAACCACCATACACACAGGAAGAGAGTGGTCACTAGGATGTCAGTGTTGGATTTATGATGAAAGTGTGTTGATCACGCACACACACACAAAGAGGTCTCATTCTCCTATAGTTGACCCTTTGTAATCCTGATTCTCTTATCACAGACAGTTGTTGGCAGCAGAAACAGTTTCTATTTGTTTTAGCCAACAGTCTGATTAACTCCTTCTCTTCGGTCTAAAACAATCACATTAATCGGTATGAGAGAAAACTTTTCCTTTCCAAAACATCTTCTCAGTGCCGTGTGTTCATCCCGTCAGCGTGCCGCGCCGCGCTTTGACCAGTTACAGCCGAGAGAATGAAAACCTGCCCAACGTTACAATTCACATCTGTATTTTTAGATCTGGTATTCGCAGAGAAGGACAAAGAAGTCCAGTCAGCGCACTGAAAAACACAACAGCTACACATACTATCATAGACGCTTTCAGATGCTTCTTGGGACACTTTACAATAAATTTAAATGCATATTTTTTTCTCGACGGACAAAAGTATAATGCAAAAAGATCAATAAATGACAAATTATACTAATTTAAAGTGGAGAAAATAGCAACAAGACGGCCCTTTCTTTTTAAGTATCTAAACTCATATCTACACAATGAATGCACAGCTATCTGCTCAAACATGCATGATATAGAAAGTGTACTTACTCTAACTAAACAAGCCGTGAAAGCAGCTCTCAGGAGTCCCGGGCTTCACTGAAGGAAGCAGGTAACAGAGCAGCTTTATAAGTAGTGTCGTGCCTTCCTGTGAGAAAGTGTTCAGGCCAAATGAGGAGCAACCTGAAAAGTCTCCCTGCTCCTCAGGCTCCAATCCACTCCTCCTCTTCCTCTGCTGGCTGAGGAAGACTCCACCCTGCTCTGCCTAGAAGCAGGAAGGGAGGTAGGGGAGCAGGAAGTGAGAGCTTTAACGAGAAACCACATGGTCCTCCCAGCACTTTAGTATGATCTGGCCCTTTGTTATTGTTTTTTTGGGGGGGGGTTTTCTTGTGTAAATAGAAATTAATTTACCTTCCTTATATGGTTTACCTCATTTTACCTCCTGGGGCAACACTGTTGAGTTGAAAAGTATATTGAGGGCAACAAAAGATTGATTTATTATTATTTTTTATTAAAAGTTATAAAAATGTTTTATTTTCATTTGCACAACAAACACTAAAGATGTGAATCTTTCAGGGTCTGTTAATTAGTTCCATTTTCAGCAGAATCAAGTAATTAAGTTAACTTCATTTGGGACAAAAAAGGTTTACATAATCAAATATGACTTAAAAGAAATTTGACTTTGTTATCTAACGACTTGAAATCTGCCACTTTAAGAAACTCCTGCTCTTTTCTGAAACTCTGCCTTCAGGCAGTCATCACAACATGGCTCCTTTATTAACCCTTTAACATAATTTTTACCAGTGTTTCACTGGGAAGTGGCTCGTATAATGAGCTCAGCAGATGCGCAGTTCCACAAAGTGTTTGCTAATTGCTGCTGGCTAGTCTGAAGGAATAGAGTGAGGAAGTAACAGGGACAGGGCTGCTTTGTGAAGAGGAAGCTGATTAGACTAGAAACTGCAGCTCTGGGGAGGAGCTGTGTCTCAAAGGTGGTTTTAGGTCCACCCAGGCATTTTGCACAACTGAATGGATGCCTGGGAGATTAAAGGATTTCGCAAACATGCAGGAAAGATTCAAGGCAACACTCCAGGTATGTTTTTGATGAGGGAACAACATTATAATGTAAAGCTCAAAAAGTCAAGTTTACATAATACTGCCCCTTTAAAAGACCTGAGAAATTATATCCTTCCTCCATCTTTATATGCATAATTAAACTGTATAGCCAGTATAACACATGTACAGTACGTGAACATTTATGGTGGATTATTTGTAACCCAATTAGTTCACTTCTGCTTTTGATCTCACTTAGTAGATAAAAAGATCAGTGCTTGAAGATAACCTTTGTGTTAGTAGAACTCAAGACTGTATTTTGTCATCTGATCCATCTCCCAAACATTTTCCTGGAAGGAATCCAATTAACTCACCTCTAGCACTGAGGGCTGCAAGTTTATCTGATCAAAATGACTAAACTGCTAGTAAATATCAACACAATAAGTTGTTCAATAACCCAACAGTCAGAGTAGCTCACTGAATGTCAGAAAACAAGCACTTTCATATTGGCCTGATTACATAATGAACTCAGGATAAAAAGTTGGAGTCCAACTAAATATAAACAAGGGAAGCAATGATTTCCGTTTGGTGGCATGTTTATAATGCCGGTAAACATTTTGTCATTTCCCTTTCCAACAAATTTCTTTGAGTCGGAAAAAAATTCTAGGAAAAGAAATGCAATGTGAGGCAGCTGATGAAGGAAGGGGTATTACTGTAAGCAAGGTGTGGTCTGTATCCTGCTTTTAAAATCTGGAAGTGGAGATCCAGGAGGAGCTTTATTAATGCAACACATTTAAGCAAGTAAGCAATTCCTTATATGGTGCCTTGTTCAGACAAACTACAGCATGTTTTACTGAGATGCCATGTGACATACCAACAATAACTGATACTTAATTGTAAACTGGATGTTTCTGGATCCTTATTGAAACCAGAGAAAGAGGCAAGGTGAGGAAAATTTTGTATTGGTCATTTCTTAAACAAACATTTTAATAAAAGTAATTTTTATAACATTATATACCAGCCTTATAAACCAGCAGGAAAAAAATGTTTTGTAGCACAGGGCTTTCTGGGGAGATACAACCAAAACAAACGCTCGAGTCTAGCGCTAGCAAGAGAAGCTTGTTGATTTTTGCCAAAAACAAGAGAAATCCTACAACCGATAAAATTTCACTTCACTCAATTTTTGTTTACATTTCATGACGCTCACTGTCTTCTTCAGAGGTTTTTGTATTATTTCTTACAGTGGTTCTTGGTGCAGCACTAGGTGATGTATAACAGAGTTTTCATGTGGATGAAAATATGCATTTTCCCAGATATCTGGCTACATGTTGACTTGGCTTGAGATTCTGCAGCAAGACTTGAAAATCGAGGTTCTAAACAGACTCTGGAGTATTGATTATTTAGCAAAGAATAGACAAAAATATTTAGATGGCCAAAGCCAGCAGTGACGTACGCCAACAAAGTTGCAGCTGCGACAAAATGAGATCCTAGAACTCAGAAAGGCCAGAAACAAATGCATGTCACATACTTCACACTACTTTGTGTTTGTAACCCGATCATATAAAATCCCAATACAATATAATAGCTTCAGCAGATTTTTTTCCTGCACACAGTTGCCGAGCATCCCTCCCTCCTTACAGTCCAAGCATTCAGCGCTGCTTGTTTAAAGGAGTCAGTAGGGAGGGGTGCACCACACTCACCTCCCTGTGGTAAGCACACATGTATACTGTACATTCTAACACACAGATTCAGGCACTGCACCCCCCATCTCACCCGACAGTCTTAAGTCAAACCCACATGACTGCAGTGGTCAGCCCTCTACAGAGCCAGAAACAGCGGGCGGATTTCCCCTGGACTCCTTGCTAAGCATGAAAATAAAAGCAGCGGTAGGGTCCAAAAAACACAGCGGGAGTAGATAGTTGGTACAATAAACATTTCAGCTGGGTCAACAAATTCCGACACACCACCTATGGTGCCAATCAGACCCCTGTCCCTTCCTTCCTCCCCTCCCTTCCCTACAAATATTGAAAGAACAACATTGGATCGCTTCACTCCTTCAAAATTCCAGCGTCCTATCTGCTTTCTTCCTCATCTCTTATGAACGCTACAATAGTTTTAAGCTGGCAAATATTTTTTTTTAAGTCAAAATACTTTTGTAAGTCTCCTAGCAGCAGTAACGTAACTCCATGGGAACATGAACCTTCTGGCGGAGACGCAGCGGAGGCAGGTGGATTAAAAGTATTAGTGCGAGTGTGCAGTGCCTTCTCATTTGGCCAAACACTTTGTGATTCCCAACATTTAGCACACTCATGTGCCTACCTACCCATAAAGTGATGAGTCAATATTGACACCGTGAAGTTTACAAAACACACACACACACACATTACTGCTCTTTTCTTATTTCCCTTCCTTGATCTGTCACTTGGTCTTTTTATAGAGACCACCATAAGAGAGTGAGGGGTATTAGGTTCCTCTGGCTCCTTTCTCTCATACCCAAATCATAATCTCTGTCACGTTGTGCACACACACTCCAGAAATGCAAGGCGCGCCAACATTGCCACTCACATTACAGCATGCCTCCACAGGCCCTGTCTGTGACACCCCGCATCCTTGTTGTGTTGAGAAATCAACTCACGTCAAACTGGAGGAAATGTCCTGGGAAATAATTGCTAAAGGAAGAGACAAAGTTAATATCTCCTCCAATATTAATGTCAGTGGAAAAAATAACTTGCGCGAGGATACGCAAGATGAGCAAGAGTAGTTTAGGAGCATGTGGTTTGAAGACTAACTCTGAAATTATGCTACGTATTTGGCCATAAACCTGGAATTATTTCAGGAATGATAATAGATGGGAGCTGGATTCAGATTTCAAGAAAGACTCAGTTGATATGCAGTGTGTGCTGAATTTCACAGTCAAAACAAATATTATAGGCTGGTTCTAGCAGAAATGTTCTTTACGAAAAAATGTTTCACAGGCCATGAATTTATATAAACGGGCAATGTAGCAAAGGAGACAAACTCTTCATTGAATTGAAGAGTTTGAAATTCAATTAAATTGAAGTACAAGAAAACTACTTTTTTGGATATTTTAGCTTGCCAAAACTCTGACTGACAAACATTGATTTTTTTTTTTTTTGTACAGCGCTTTGTGATGTCTGTGAGAAGCACTTTATAAATAAACTTTACTTACATTCCAAAACATTGTCACATAGATATAGAGTTAAAGCCACATTCCAAAACATGATCATGCCTACCATAGTAAAAACCAGACCCTTCTTCCACACTTCACTTCACTCAGAGGGCCTGGACCCTCGGCTATTGAGAAACGATTGCTTCGTTGTGGTAGGGGTGGAGCAAGATATCGTCGCACAAGATCTTGCGATATTAGGAGAAAAAGAAAAAAAAAAAATCACTATATTTCTCACTGAGTTGATTGTTATGTCGTGAGCACTTCGCCTTGTTAAGTTGTAATAAAAGATACCCCAAAAACACTTAAATCATTTGTTTGGTCACATTTTAGGTTTCCAGTAGGAACTTTGAAGGGCAAAAGAGTGACGATCAAGACATAAATAATATGTACGTACTGCATCGCTATAACAACCAATGCATCCATTTCTAAGGGTACGTCGAGCTACATAGCAATCAGAACACACCATCAATAGCCATTGGGAAATGTTGTACCTGTTTTACCGCAGACCATATGCAGAACAGTCCTAATGTCTGAAAAGGTCAAAGGAAATCAGAAAAAAGGCAGATCAAGTTGTTCAGTTTTTAGCAAATCTATAAAAATACAGAATAAATGTCTTCATGACGAATAAATTTGATCTTTAAAGGCTTCTTAAGAATAATATTAAATTCCCCGACCTGTCTTGTTCTTGTGAACTCAGTATTGTGAGTTTTCGTTACATCCCCACTTCTTGGAGGTGTGAACTCTGTTGAGGTTTTCAATTTTACCCAATTGCTAACGTTTGTCCATGACGCATGTAATGCGCCAGTTCGGTGCCATGAAGATTACTAGAAATTGCCTGCTCTGTAAACAACCATCTTCACTGCGAAGAGAGAAGTGTCGATCTGAACGAGGCAGCTGTTCATGTTAATTCAATATTTGGAAGCGTAGCCAACATGAACTACATGGCTTTGTACCCTTCCTCTGCTGCCATTGCTAAAGCTACAGGCAGACTGTAAAACAGCGTAAAAAATTTACTTCATTATTCACAACTTTTCCTTCTGTTCGCTGATTGGCCTGGTAGAAATTCTCCCTGATTGAATTTCAGTGATGAGTGGCGGCCGAGGGAGGGGGCCCTGGCGGTCCGATTCTCGGTTGCAGAAGCAACCCGACCCCAGATAAAGTGGAAGAAAATGGACGGATGGATTTAAGTTCAAGGGAGATTATAACAGAGCATAATTGCGTGGAAAGGCGATGACCAGGCTACATCATACCACAAGTTCAAGGGTTTTCTGGGCTTAAAAGAAAGTTTCCAGGCACTGTGCACCTATATCCTGTAAAATCAGTTCAACACAATAGAGCAACATGGATCTATAACAGACATGCTACATCCTACTTGTTCGAACCGTCTGGTTAGTAGGTCAGTGGGTCCAGTGAGGAGGGGGCAGGGTAAATAATGGTTAACCCAAAGTATGTCTCTAGATAACGACCTCTAAACAGCCGGAGGCACTGATGACAACAGGGCAGAGTCTGTCTCACGTGCAGAGCTGGAGCATGGCCTTATGGGAATAAAAAAAGGAAGGAATGAGGAGGGGAAGGCTGGGATTCAAACCGTCATCTGCCTTAGAAGGGTGCAGCAAGTGAAAATAAATGGGCAAGCATGCCTACAGACAACTGCTGCAGAGAATTTGAAACCAATTAGTCCATATGTACCAAATGTTGCTCTTAACCTGAGCAGTCATCTATATTTAGGTCCTAAATGTCTGGTTAACCAGCCTATGACCCAATTTGAAATAATGACTCAATTTGGGCTGCCTGCAACACAAATGCCAGTAGACTCCCACACTAGGTGGACAAAGAGAAAGCATTAAAGGAGATCTGTTCAGACATATAAAACTGTATTACATAACACATTAAAAACCTTTTATTCTGGACCAAAACCTGAAGGATCATAGTGTTTTGGAAGGACAAAAGTGAGGGCCACCTGTCTGAGTCAGTATTGAGTTCATCTAAGGATCCTCAGCAACAAGACTGGCCATCCACATGTGTGAGTCGGCATGCGAGGCCTGAACCACTGTAGAACCAGAGACTAAAACCTGCCAGGACAAGTCACACTGACCTTATACCTAGGTTCACCCAGGCTGCAAGCATCCAGAGGCCTGAAAGGCTGGAGGGAACTCCTGCAGTCAGGAGACTGGGGAACTCAGGACAAATATAGCTTCTAGGCTTAAAACTGATGATCGAGTATTCTCCATCCAATCTGACTGACTAAGAATTATTTTGCAAAGAATAGGAAATGAAATGTCGGATGTGCACAGCTAGTTGAGACATTCGCTCAAAAGAACTCAAGGAAGCAGTTGTTAGTAAAATGTACTTCTACAAAACATCAAATCAGGATGGATAGTAGATACATCACACAGAGAATTTTATTGGAAAACCTCAAATTATTTTCAATTTACTTTACACTAATGTTCTTCTTTGTATTGGTCTGTCACATAAAATACTAAGAAAACAAAGACTGAAGGCTAACTAAAAAGTTAGTTGCCTTAACCTTAAAGTGCTAATCACTCCTTATTTCCACTAACGCTAAAGCAATACATCAGAAAAAGTGGAAGATAAAATGCTAACTTCAATTTAAATAATATAAGGTCTTGAGAAACTACCACCTTCAAGCACCACTTTCGCTTTATAAATGACATGTACAGACATGTTGTATGCATTTATGTTTATATCTTGTTCTCTATTTGTATTTTACTCTATTCTTCCATGTTTCTTGTTTGAAAAAAAAGGTATTTGGAAAATAAAAGCAAGAGAACATGAGGACAGGAAATGGAACTGCTGCACAGTCTTCACCCACTTCAAAATAAGAGCATGAATTTAAACGACTATTGAAGAACTCTTTAACATCCAAAACTTCAACACAAATGTTTAACTTTGCTTAACTGAAAGCTTACAAAACAACCTAGTAAATTAGCACATTAGAATTTATCCAGAAAAATTTATTTAGGTGACGATGAATGCTTTCGAAGTTAGCAAAAGTACTAAATGAAAAATTTGCTCTTCTATTAGCACATTCACATTCTATTT
The DNA here is from genome assembly GCA_903066815.1 of Brachyrhaphis roseni. Lineage (NCBI taxonomy): Eukaryota > Metazoa > Chordata > Actinopteri > Cyprinodontiformes > Poeciliidae > Brachyrhaphis > Brachyrhaphis roseni. The sequence continues at coordinate 15,894 of CAEFZY010005384.1, read as the reverse complement.
TGTCATTTAGGCTGTGCACCCACACGGATCCGCCGTTTTTGGGAGACCAGAAAAAATCATTTTTGTGTTGAAATTTATCGGATTTATGTTTCAATATTTACACGTAAGCCGTGTGTTTTTTGAAACAAAGACGTTACACCTCCCTCTCTCCTTGCAACCCGTGTGCATATTACACTCTCAAACAAACACGACACAGCTGTTGTTCTGTGTTTTTTGCGTCATTCTGTGGCAGTGTTAAAACTCCACAGATAGGCCCGGCATGCTTGCTACAGCGTTTTCTGTGATGCCGCATCCCGTCCACACGACAGTCTTCATTGCTAATGTATTCACAGTCTTCCTAATTTTCTTCTTTGATGCTTACAAAATAATTGCCATGTTTGTCTCCTTGTGGAGGGAGACTGAGTTGACAAAATGTGTATAAAGTTACAGGGGTCATAAATACTTTTGCAATTTGCTGTATTTCTGCAATACACGCAGTGGTACAGATTAGCACATAAAAACACAATGATGCCATGTTGCCTTGTGTTGCATTTTTCAAAAACACATCACTAATCCAAATGTGTCAAAAAAGACGTGAAAGATTTGTCTGTGGTGTTTTAATTAATCACACATTTTCTGTTACACAACTGACTAAAAGAGCAGACAGAGGTTACAGGTTCATGCAGTCACTCTTATACTAGGTATTCTAACTCTATAACATGAATCTAGGTGGGGTGATGATATAGCTGGGATTAAATATTGTAGCTTTTCTGTCTGTGCAGTAACTCTACTGTGCCAAAGAGGACAGCTACCATAAACCTAAATTAGAAAGGATTCCCTCTTCTCTTCTTTTTTTTTCCAGATGAGCTAAATTCAAAAACAGGGCATCACCACAAGGGAGGACCAAAATACTGCAGAGTAAACATGAACAGCAAGAGGGGAAAAAAAGACTGAGACAGAAAACCTCACTTCCCAAACCTCAGACACGCTGACGGATAAAACGCTGTGAAAAAGATGTAAATCTTAAATCCATTCTTAGCTGTGAAGATTAAGAATTGAAGCAGCCAAAGAAAAACTAAATAAAAACAACTTAAAGAAGCCAAAACAAAATAAAAACTAGGTATGCACCAATCCCCTTTTTTACTTCTAATACCAATATCTGAGGTTTAGTATCAACCAATACTGATCTGTTACACAAAATCAGTGCTGAATTGATTGAAAGCATTTCTATCTCTAAATAAATGTACTGAATTACAAACATATTTGATAACCAGTACAGTACACATAAATACACATATATCTACATGTAGAAACAACTTTAATTTGTCCAGTTAAGATTGTAACAACCAATTTTTTAAATTGTTTATTTAATTATCAATAAACTGAAGCTGACAAAAATAGGTTGACTACCTTGGTCAAACATGCAATAATTGCAACAAACCTTCCTTCAAATGATTCAGAAAGTGCAATTAAAAATTCAAATATAATTTAAAATAAATAATAAAGCATGATGTCGCTCAGAGCACAAAGCATAGAATTAAACTGAATTAAACTGCCCTTATGGATCTGGAAAACTGTCACCAATACCAGATCTAAAGCAAATTTCAATATCGGGACCAATAGAGATATTAACACTGGATCGGTAGATCTCTAATAAAAACCGTTTCATGGATGTTTGTCTTATTTTTATTGCTTTAAACTAATTTCTCCCTCTATTCTCAAAGGATTTTATTCACAGAAAATATTTATATGATTAAAAAAAAAGAAAACTACCTGTACCTACCTAAAAAAACAACAACAAAACAAAACAAAAACAGAAATGTTTTTTTAAGTTTTTTTGGGGAAAAAATAAAAAAATTTAAATCTATGAAATCCAACAACCTCGAGTAGCTGGATTTATACTGAGATTACTAATAAAGTAATGAATCCCGACTAATTTTTCTAAATTAAGAGAGGCTAAATATAACCATACATTTTAGTTTTTCTATTTGTACACAGTTTTGAGAACCATGCATTAAAGCCATATGAATCCTGAAAGTGAGCGCCACAACTCTGAGCCAAGCATTAAGAGGTAGCTGTCGACATAGTGAACCTTTCTGAGGGGGTGAAAGTAGCTGGAAAGCAACAGGAAAGAAGTCAAGTGTTAATTCCAAGAAGAAATCCGTGCAGACACGCTTTCCCAAAGTGCCCTGCTAAGAGGGAATATTTACTTGTCTAAAAATAAAGAAACATATCTATTTCCAACATGGGTAGTAGTTAGAAAAACAGCTACACTGCCGGTAAACTATAATCCTTCAACATGACAAGATGTTCCAAGAGCATGCTGGGAGCAAGTTCCCATTTCCTGCTTCAGTCCCAGCGAACGAGAACGAGACGCCAGTGGGTTGTGGTGGGCCTCTGCCTTGAGCTGAAAACCTCATAAGCTTCTTTCCAGACACCACCAACCCTGATTCCTTAAAGCTTTTCATTTCTATCCATGTATAAATGGAAAAAAAAACTAAATCTGTTTGCATTTCTTTGAAAACAAAAGTGAATAAGAATCTGTTGGTTTCTACTAGTAGTGTATGAACTCTGTCATGAACTAATACTGACTGAGGAGTGAAAGAGAAGCCAGAATGTTCCAGAATTCCAGCAGCATCAACAAACCCGCCGTGAAGAACGCTCCCAACACCGAAAGCTCGTAAAACACGCTCCACGCTGACACGTAGATGGACTTTTCTAGGCTGCAGAATGCGCATTCCCGGCCTGGGAATGATTAAGAATGGAAATTACAAGGTGGTGTGTGCGTGTGTGTGTGTTTGTGTTGCTGTGGCCCCGGGGAAGATAATGTCTGAGAGTCATTCACACTTTGTGATTAATAAGAGATGAACAGGGTGACAGCTACAGCAGACTTTCTGACAGCGTGCAGCAGAGACGGAGCAGTTCCAGAGGGATTTGCCCAGCAGTTTCGTCACTCCCGCTGTGAGGAAATCTTTCAGATAGTCATCAGTTTTCAGCTGACTCTCAGTCTACTGAGGAAGGACAGCTTGAGCCAATACAGGAAGGGTCATCTGAGTAATAGAAGCACATTTCAGGTTCCAACTTCCTCCTGTGACTGAGAAAAGGGAACCAGGGGGAGGATGTATTTCCTCTCCCTGGTGGAAATACATCAACAGCCTTACGGAGGGAAGCCCATAGTGACCTTTACACCACATTCATATCTTCCAATGAACAGGTGGACTTCCTCTTCTAACGCATCAGGCGCCATGCAAACACAAATCCGATTAAATTCCACTTTTGACATTGGAAAAAAAAAATTTCATCAAACGACTAATTTGAAGCTGATGTTACCATCCAATTTGAAGGATTCAGCATTTTAGTAAAGGGCTCACTTAATGCCCACAGGATTTCGGGATTGTCTTTATAATTTTATATAATCCAAAACACTGATATTTTGGTACTACATCAGAAATCTTTGCGCTTACATATGACAGGAAATGTGACGTTTTGTTACCTCTCTACATTGATTGCAGTGTATAATTTAACAGGTGAAGCTGAGGCAGCAGTGTAAGAGAAGTAAGAAAAACGTTTTTGATCTATTTTTGCTCACAATTATGCTTTAGCGCCAATAAATGCGGGGACCTGCTAATTTTGTGTGAATTTCCACAATTGCGTAGAAGTGTTGTCCCCAAAACATTTTCACAGGGGTGGTCAGACCAGCCCAGTATGAATTTTAGGCGGGCACAGCTTAAAAACAAAATTAAAAAACTAAATAAAATTATATAATTTCATTTATTTATTTTGTATTCATTTACTTATAGATTTTTACATTTAAGTGCGAGATCCAGAATTTTTCAAGAGGGGGCCATGGCTCTCCAACCCCCACTTCTGGGACGCCACTGCCACGTAGTCACAAAAATCTAGAGAGAATGTTTAATCTACCTTAGAGCTCCAGTTCATAACCTAAAATATGGATAAAACCTACACTGCACTAAAGATTACATGAAGAAAATGTGTTGCAATTTCAAAACTTCGGGCTTGTGAATCAACTTTCAGCATATTCAAGAGTAAAAAATCCAACTTCCCACAGTTAACCCTACCGCAAACATTCCTCTCCGCTCTTATCACTGTACAGTCATTTCAGGCAGTGGACAAAATATTCCACTGGGAATCACCTTCAGGAAGCAGACACATCACTGGCTTCACTGTAAATGCCCATGGTTATTGTTCTCCTGGTAAATTCAGAAAATATTCTGAATAATTGTAACTGAAAGTAATGTCTATTGCTATCAATAATTGGTGATCAGCTCTTTGCATGTATCCGCTGGTATTTAAATGATTTATCTTAAGAGTTCCATGTCATTGAGGTTGGAAGGCCTCCTTGCCATCACCCTCATCTTTAGCCACCTCCACTGATTCAAATCAGAACTCTGGTTACTCCGCTCCGTCTTTAACTCAGAAGAAACAAAAAGATGAAAAAACTAAACGTTTTCTTTAAATTTAGATTTGCTACAGGATGGGTTTGTAGAGATTGTATTTGACTTAATACACACTGATAGAAAAAACTAACAAAATATTAACTCATGAGATTTCTTTTCAAAAATGGTCAAAAAATAAACACTGAACTCCCTTAAGAATTACATTGTCTCAGCCGGCAATGTGAGAAGTCTCGTTCAATGTACTGTTTAAAAGAGAAAATGTTTTGCGTGTAACCTGAAAATAATGCAGATTAAGTTCACATTACTCTGAAATCTTTCTTCATCTTGTAACAAAGGTTAAATAACTCAAATACCGCATCTTAGGCCCCATGTAAGAGATTACTGTGCAAAGAATGATTCGTCACAAAGTCAAGACAAATACCGAGAACCCTGAGCATCATCTTCAAGAGACAGCTATACAACAGTCTTCAGTCGGAGGTTTAAAAAGGTTTGCTGAAACACAGACTGCTAGAGGAAATTTGTCCTGGTCACAGCCATCATCATCTACGACTCTTTTAATTACGACAAATGAATTACATCTGGTTGATCCAAAGTATCAACCAGATACTTTGGATCAACCAAAGTATCTGGTTGATACTTTGGGTTGTTGTGAACGTCAATAAAACGACACAATTCTTTTTTGTGCGTGGTTTTACAAGTAGAGCAAATATTTCACATATTGTGGTGTTAAAAAATGTACTGTCATATCAGAATAAATCAGTCCAGGTATGGATATTCAGAGTAATGCAGATATTGACATGTAGTTTGGCCAAATTTGTTAAAAACTGTTAGGTAGCCCGTTAAAAGCATCAACACGAAGGCTAGAAATGGGATGCTAACGTCGGACGTACATTACTTTCTTCTCACATGTGCAGTATTTGTTGTGTTCATAACTAAAATGTGTAGCCGTGGGAAAATACGTACCTTTCGTTACTGTAGCTTTTCTGAGTCAAACGAAGCTGGTGGGGTGTTTTAATAAAAGTTCACCAACGTTATAAAAACAAGTTGAGGAAACTTTCAATGAAACTTTCGATGCTAGCGCGGTTGATACCAAACGCTAGCCTGAATAGGACAGCAACTATTACTTCCAGTCTATAAAATACGAGCATATAGTGTCTCATATGTATCCAACATGATATTAAATTAAAATGCTACTCTAAGAAAATTCTAAGTTTATAAAGAATTATGCAGTAAAATTAAAGGGGTACCTGCGTAGTGCACCCCTACTCTAACGCGTCTCAGCTTTGGTACGGTCCGCCTTTCCTTCATTGGTTATTCAGATTCCTTCACAATTTTTGGAGGATACTAAGTGTGCGGTAACCTAGCAACCACTGTTTCTCGCGAGAATGGACACATGGCAGACAAATCTCTGCCAAAAGCATAATGGAAAACAGACATTTGAGTTCAACAGTGCTTCTGATATTTTTATTCACTCATATGCTTCTATATCTTTTGTTTCGCCTCAAATCCTAATAGTTTAATACTATATATAAAGATTTAGTTGTAGGGTTAAAAATGGATACATTTTCCTGTAAAAAAAAATAGGGTGGGGGGGTTATTTCCCATGCTTTAATATAATTATGTATCCACTGTGAAAACCCACCACAATAAGGAATCAAATTACTTTCTAATAAAGAGTACAATAATTGTAGGGTTGAAAACATCCTTAGTTGATAGCTTCCTCCAGTGGAATCACTCCTTTAGAGAACTATATGGGTGCAAAAAAAATCTGAAAATATCCTGCTTTGTTGACATATCTCTTTGCAAACTCTTGCTGCAAATTCTAATACATACCCATGCTTATGTATACGCATGTATGCTCTTTTATATCACTACTGAATGATACACACATACCAAGGTTTGTATTGGATTCACTTTGCCACAATCTTATCGTCAGAGACTAGACTTCCATAGCTAACTTACATACTAAATACTTAAATTTAAACCTGTTCTATGTGCCATATTTGAAATAATCATCTCAATTTAATTTCAGATCAATTTGAGAGCACACAAACCATTTATTTTTATATATATTTGTAAATAAATCCAGGCAGAAAGGGAATATTTTAAAGCTATCAAATCCCACGGTGAGTCATCCAGGAAAGACTCTTTCACTTCAACAGCATCATAGGTCTCCTTTAGATTCTCGTGGAGATGGGGGCCAATGGAAGGGCTCAAGTTCCACTAATGACAAAACAAGCTGTGGGGATGAGCTAATGTTTTGGCAGCAAACTGCTTTAATTAACTAATTCAGGACAGCCTGAGCTCTAAGGAGAGGAGCGTTTTTCTCCCCTTGATTCACGTGTGTGCATGCAGAGGAGACTGGTTCCCAGGAGGAAAAATGTTATTTTGTTCTCCTCTGAAACCCAACCGGTACTCCTCGGAGCGCTCTCCTTTGACTCAAGGAGAGGAGGCTAAACGTCTGGATGGGTGTTGATAAGAATGAGAATGATGCAAAAATTTCCACACATCAGAAAAACTGCCAAGAGCAGCATGAGATGCGATACTACACAAATTATAGCTGCAGATGCTCGCCTTACATCTTTTCTGAATCCAATCATGAGAAAAACTGTGGTTCTTATTTTTCTTTTTTATGAAGGGAATGTAAATGTTGTTCTGTTCGCACTGTCGCCTGAGATCTAGGTTCAAGTCGTAGTCCTGGTCTTTATGTGTGGCGTTTCTAACTGTGGCATGTGTGAACTCACTCCCACAGTAGAAAAACATGCATGTTAGCTTATCTTGCTGCATTTCCACTGACCGAATAATTGCACAATATGGCATTTCGAAAATAAATTTGCTTAATGGAAACATGGCAATTAAAAAAAAAACTTTGCTTTTTGATAAAAAAGGTTTTGCTGCCAGGATGAGGTATTTTTTCTTTGGTCGTACCAAAATTGGTTTATTTTGTAAAGCTGCAGTGAAAACACCTTTTCACATCACACCAGGCACATGACCAACAATCAGATGTTGTCACTGACACAAACCACGAAGACGAAGACAACTGGAAGTAGTAGGAGGATTATGGCATGGCATGTTTTTTAATGACGTATGGCGTCAAACTTTTTCACTTGTGATTTTAATTGTTTTTCTTATTTAATGGAAACAACGCAATAGTGAAATTGTGCTTTTTCAACAATAGTGGAATACTATTTTTGTGCACATTTGTGACGAAAATGCAACGACGGTTAGCTCTAAATTTAATGAGCTGTTATATTTCTGTGTTGACTGTAAAGGATTCGGCTCCCACTTACAAATATCCACTTCTGATTCCATTCCTATTTGCTTGGGTTGCTTTTAGTTCCTTCTGCAGTTTCTGTCTGTGCTCATTTTAAATGTTGAGTCATAAAAAAAATCAACTTTTTCTGACTGATAAAGCAGGTACTCACATGAGGACAAATTACTCCCTCACACTGAACTCTGTGGAAATTCCAAATGCTTTTGCATAACATTTGAGCCGCAGCTTCTGCTGTGTGTATCTCCTGTTGACAACACTTCCATATTGTGTAGGTGAAACCTTAAATCTGTTTAGTTTTGGTTAAAAGCAGGTGTGCACGGTGGATTGTTTGGTTTGGGTTTTATGCATGAGTAAGAAAATTTCAAGATGCAAAAGATTAGCGCGTGAAAATTGTTGGGAAAAGATTGGATATTTTAAAGTTGTGCATAGTGTTTTGGCACTGCAGTGAAACAAATGTTAAACTTCTGAGTTCTGACATGAATTGTTTGAGCAGTAAACACTAAGGGATTTTTTGTTTTTTTGATCCTTCAACATTTGCGCTGATCAGGCATTGTGGTGCTTTACAGACCTATTAAAACAGATTTTTTTTTAAAAAAAATCTACACAAAATAGTCTACGAAGCCAAACTTCGCCATGAAACCCATAATTGAGCTCCTGTGAATCCATTGATCATCTTGGGATTCTTCTTCTACATCATCTCAGGCCACTAAGCTCAGCTGACTGAATATGATTTCATTTAATACAAATTATAATAACTTTATTTAGTATGCACTTTCAAACAAAGTTCTGAACAATTAAAGGAGATTTAAAATAGAAAAAATCAATCAGATAAAATACCAAGAAAAGCAGTAAAAACAATATGTCAACAATACCAGAAACCAGGCACTAGAGCCAGAGGAGTTCTCTGTAGACTTAGAGTGTAAAAAAGTAGAAACTTGTGTTATAAAACAAAGATTTTATGCAAATTCCAAGTGAAAGAAGTTCGGAACTAAAAGAATCCTTCAGAGACCCTCCAACCCAACTGAATACCCAGAAAAGAAAGACCTTGTTCAGAGAGACGACCAAGAAAGCAATGGTTGCTAAGGTGGAGCTCCAGCGTTTCAAAAGTGCTACACTGAAAAAAGAAAATAGTTGAACCAACTTAACTGAATTGCTTCAATTGGTAGCAAGTAATTCAGTTAAGTGTATTCAACTTGATTTATTAAGTTGGTTTAACTTGACAAATTTAAGTCAGGCTTGCTCAATTCACTGAAGCTTGCGTCATGTCGTCAGACGTAGGATACGAAGGCGGCATTGAACTTAATTGTTTCAAGTAAAGGCAAAGTAAAAAAGTTCCTTGAAGTAAAAAAAAAAAGTTAATTCAACTCAGAAAAGTACGTTGTCATGACTAAATCAAAATAATTAATTGAGATTAATGTAAATGAGTCCATAATATGAACTACAGCCCAAATACACTTTTTTGAGTGTGGGAGATTCCCTCAGTGAACCTGACATCTCCGTCTCCCACACGGCTCTCTAATGCATACAGAAAAACACAACTTTAAAAACATGGAAACTTAGACTGACCGACTGACTAAATGACTAACTGATCACAGTCAATATCAATCGATAATATTTAAAGGGTACTGTCTGGCTGCTACGTTTTATCTTAAACACCAAGGAAGTAGCAAGAGTGTATTTAGTTTTTATTAGTTATAAAAACTTTTTATTATGGCAGTAACAGAAATAGCTTTCACTGTTATGCTTTATATTATAACTACACCAATATATTAATTTCATGTTTTTCGTCTCAGACATATGAGATTAGAGCAAAACATTGCTAAAATAAATTACTGTTGTTTCACAGCCCAGCAGTAAAGTTCATCATGAGTATTATTATACAGCTAAAAACTCAAGAAGATGTGAAAGAAGAAAGTTGGAAGCACACTCTTTGGTTTGGTTTTGTTTCTAAAAAAGTGTATGGTTTTGAAAGTGAACGCCAAACGTACTCAATCTTTATATTTCCAAAGAATAAACAGAGTTAAGGTTTCAAATGTGAGACAAACTCCTTCAGCTCATCAACACAAGTCGTGGCGTCTGACTGCGTGTTGGTGCCTTTATTTAGCGCTTCTCAAACAGCGGCGCAGACTTCCTCATAACTTCAGTGCTATGAGGCTTGGCAGCTCCTCATTTCCAGCTTATATAACCGTCTTATCGTTTCATGTTTGGTACCTGGGCTCCTGGCGTCAACACACACCAACTCACAAGCACACACATTCCAAAGCCAAATGCTCAAAGTGAAAGTATTTATAGGGGCAAACAGCTCGAAGCAACGTGCTCGTAAAATCACTTTTGTCACCTCAGTCATAAACAATTTGGTCTCCTTATGTTATGCAACGAATCTTCTGTTTCCCCACAAAGATGAACAATAATGTGTTTCGGAACCTGTTGACTAGCCTGTCTGGCTGTTGTTTAACCTGGCCATGTTGATAAGTACTCGTGTCATTTCCAGTCAGGCAAGGATTGCCTCACTTCAGTCAGGAAAGGGTTCTGATTCGGGATTCTCCCTGAAATGATTAGACCTGTGACACAGGGAGGACGAAATCTTGCCTGGAGAACCTGGAAGTCATTATAAAGTCAGGATCTGTTACACAGGTTATTATACACACTAAAACAATGGAAACACATTTAAAGGGGCAGTATTATGAGTTTTCTAGACACACAGTGCCATTTTATAACACAATCAAGGAACTATATTACGTTCAGTTGTTAAAAAATATGATGTATATCACTTAAAAAAACTTTGACTATTTTATTTAACGCCTAGCATTTGGGCCTCCTTAACTTTAAGAAACTCCTTCTGAAACTCCGTCTTGAGGAAGTAATCACAACATTTCTCCTCTATTAACCCTTCATCAGGATGAGACTCAAAATTGGTGGGAAGTAGCTCATGCAGATGCACAGTTCCAGCAGGCGTTTGCTAATTGCTGCTGTCTGCAGGAGATGAGTGAGGGAATCAAATTTGTTAAATTACAAAGTGAGATTTCTTTTAAGTCATGTTTGATATATATATAGCATTTTATAACAACTAAAGGTAACATAGTTGTTACTTGATTGTGCTTTAAAATGGCACCATGTGGCTAGAAAACACACAACCTTTAAAACTTGAGATGTTTGCTTTTTTAAATCAGAACTGAAAACAAGACTGTTTATTGCAGTTTTCCCATAAAGTCAGAGGTTACTCTCTCAGTTCATTTTTATTAATCATGTCTATCTAAGTATTTGTTCTAAATGAGACTTTTATAATTTCATTTTCTATGATGCTTAAATTTTTATATTATTTTTACAGTAGGTTTTTAGTTTTAGTGTAATTTTCTTGATCCCTCTTTACATTACCTCATGTATGAATTGTGAAAAAAAATAAAGTTACCTTACCTAAATTCCAAGTGGAGATGTTCGAAAACTCAAAGGATGGTGCAAAAAATTGTCATTCAAAACTTCTCTCATTTGTCATAATCTGTTTTCCCTTTGTGATGTTCCTTTTGCATCCTATGATAGAAGCAGGTGTTCACCTCTACACCAAACAGCACTTCACTCCATTGGCGTTATAGTTATCTAGTGTAACATACCATTTAATGGGTTTCTGTAAAGGAGACATTTTCATTCGAATGTTTCTGCACCTTAAATCTGTTGTCTTGACAAAATCTTGATTCCGTTTTTCTCAGGAAAGTGAGATGGGAGGGTATTATTGCAACATACCTGCACTAAAACTTCCTTGGAAGCGTTGTCTGGATCCTGGACGTTTCCTACAGCCATGTCTCCAACAAGCACAAACAACAGAACTCCCTACAAAATGATAGAGATTTGATCTCTGTTTATCTGTCAAACTCAACCCGGATAGTTGTTTTTCTAATGAAGTACACATTGTTCTTAAGAAACCTAAAGGTTATCACAACAGCCATTTTGTAGTATAACAAATTAAGCCCTGAACATGAAAGATGAATGGAAAAAAAATAATCAACTTCATTACTAAACTCCTTTCTTTCATTTCTCCTGAAGGAAAGCAAAGTTCTGTCTTCTCCTTTCCTGGCAAATAATTTCCTATTGGCTTTGGCCATAAATGTTGATTAATGTTTTGATCAGCTCTGTCCATGAGGCGTAACTCCGTAGAACTATTTATACTGGCAGTTTCCTGCTATTCAGAGTCCGCTGCTGGTGAAAAGGGTTGGCTTTGAAAAAAGCCGTCCATCACAGCCGACAGATTTCCTCTTTAAAGCTTTTCGTTAGATTCGTTCAAGCATTCGTCAACACTCCTCGTCTCCTTCCACCGGGCTATTTCTGGAGCTTCTCAGGAAGTTGATGTGCAAAAACAATATGCCTTTGTTGGCTTTTTGGAATCATGTAAGATTATTTATAATTTGGTTTATTCCTCTGAAGCTCTACTCGGTTTTGTTTCTTTCAAGTTTTGTTTCTTTCACATTAGAGCCTGTGGAAGAGGATTCGGAATTAAAGAATAAAACGATTCAGATATTATTATCAGAATTCTGACATTTATTTTGGAATTCTGACTTTAATCATAAAATTCTGACTTTTTTCTCAGAATTTTGACATTTCCTTTTTTTCTTTCTCAAAGTCAGTAATTTTTTTCAGAAGCCTGTTCCCTAAGAGCCAGATGAGATTAATTATACTTTGAAACTGTGCTTGATTTCAGACAAATTGGAGGGAAAATTACTTTACGTACACCATGGGCATCGGCTATGTCTCCAAACAACAATAAAATGGGGAGGAAACAGGCCAGAGAAGCAGACTGAGGCAGAGTCACGAGGAGCAGCAGAGGTCCTCCATGCCTTGGCACTCCGCTGGAAAACGTGTGCAGAGGACGGAGCCATGGCCCAGGCAGCAGATGAGGCTTCCAGGGGAGCGGACCGCAGCGTTCCTCTGGCTTTTCTAATAGCAGTGTACAGCTGTGTTACCTCCACTCGCTGGAATGTGAGAAACACGGAAAAACTGACACACTCACACATATAAAAACAGTTGCTTAATGACTGCATTCTGTGCCATCAGCTTGTAAAAAAAAAGAAAGAAAAAAAACTCAACAAATTTCTGCAACCACAAAGACATGAGCCGCCATACTACAAGTTTACACTAAATGTAAATTAATTTGTTCTGTGGAATAAATGTGTCATTACAACTTTATATTTCATACTTTACAGGCGGCCTTTTCACTTTCATTGACACATTTAGTCTGTAAGAACCTTATATAGGGCTGATTCATTCTGCCCAAAGTTTGAGGAAAGCACTTTCTGTTTTCTGTAACTTCCGATGGGAATCCAGGAAAACTACAGTCTCTCTGAACCGTCATCTGTCCGTCTGGTCAGATTAAATGGGACGATATGGTATCTAAATGACTGCAGGTTTACCAGAAGTAACACCGAGTTGGAGAATCTTATCCTGGACTTTACCTCTGATGACTCTTACACAACAACAGTAGGACACACACAGGACTCAGGGTTTATTTATCAGTCACTGATTATCTGTTGCAAAACTATTCACATCTGTTGTCACTTTCAAATGTACAAATTTCAACTTCAAAATGTTTTAACCTATAAATATCTTCGTGTTGTCCCCTGCGGTTGTTTGGTCAGGGTGACTCTTTGCTGCAGTCTTGCAACCATTCTCATGTATTAAAATGAGAATGGTTTGAACCAAGCCCTCCCTCAGCCTGTATGTTTTGTGCAGGAGTCTGCAACTCTTGGACCTTAGCGATTGTTTCTAAGTTTAAACATAATAACAAATGCAGGTTTTAACAGTTCTTAACTTTATTCCTACAATATTTGCAATGAATTTCAACAAAGAACGACACTCAAAGTATTAGTGATGTGCTTTAAAATATGTTTTTCTTGTCATTAGTTTGAAATGTATGTGCATTTTTATTTTATTACATCATTTTCCCACAGAAAGAAAATCTATCATCTTTTTGCTAAATTGTATGTTTATCTTCATTTCAAATCTTAAAAACAAAAAAACAATAGAGGTCCTTTAAAAATAACAACAAATGCCATATAGAGAATATTTATCTAAAACTGTAAGGAGTATTTTTTCAATCTGCTGAGTAGTGGATCTGTGCAGCTCCTCCAGAGTTACCACGACTTACTTGTTTGCTTTTTTTTATAACTGTTCTCCTTGCCAAATTTAAGCTCTTACCTGGACAACCATGTATTGGTAGGTTTTCAGTTATGCCACACCATTCAGAAGCCAGATTCACTTCTGTTTTAATGTTGAGAGACTTCAGTAGAAACTGGGCCAGACTTTAAAAAGGACTGACATGGGCAGGAGCCCAGGGCATCAATGTCTAGGGGTGCCCCAACGACTTTTTTAATATTTAAATGCATGTTTTTCATTGTATTTTAGATAGAACTATTCCCCTGCACTTAGGGACGGATTAATAATGATTGATTGATTAATGATGTGCATTATTAGCTGACTTTTTCTGAACTGGATAGGACCTGAAAACCAGCCCAGGGATCCACATCCTTGTAGATCCAGCACTGACTAGATGTTGCATAAATGGAGAGAAAAGTGATGAATTCATGTAGCTTCTTCTACTAGATGTTTTCTTGAAAGGCAAAACTTCAATTCACTTCAATTAAATGTAACCATATTGGGCTGATTTACAACAAACATCACCCCACATTACAAAAATCCAACCTATTCATATGCAGAGATATACAGTCAGTTCTGCTTAACAGCTGGTGCTGAACTGTAAAAAGGTGGTGCAGATGAACAAAACCCAGACTTAATGCTGTCGTCTGGACAGCAGGGCTTTAGGTTTAACTAATGTTAGTCAGCTTCGTCCTGTTTAGCATTCGGGCACGTGTGCAGGGTGATGGGCCAGCAGGCACGTGCGGGGGCGGAGGGGTAAAGGTCAAGTCGACGGTTTCGGGTCAAGTGATCTCAGGATTTGGACAGATGGTGATTTACCCGAGTTGGGCAGCAGGTTCCCTCTGGGACATCCCAGACACCCCTGGGGCTTTCCACACAAGTCGACTGGAAAAACAGACGAACGGAGTGAAAGTGCTCAAAATCTGACATTTAAACGGAAAATAAAATAAATAGATGGTGAAGAGGTTTTTAATTGAATCGTGCGTTCTTGTTATTGTGCATTATTGTGCATTATGGGTTTCACTAAAGAAATAAACATTTACTGGGTTAAATTTGCTCATAGAGGATGGCAACAAAACTTCCCCTCATGTCTATGCATTTTATGAAGCTGCATGATGCATTAGCTTTACTTATCCTGGCAGGAGCTTTGGCAGGAGAAAATGTAGTAGTTGTGTAAGGGCATATTATGGCAACCACAGCTATCTCAGCGAATGTTTATGTCTTCAAACTTAGAATTTACTGCTCTGCTTGTGCTCGGTACGCGTGCTGAAGACAAAGAGACAAAGTGAGCATGAAGGTTTTCCAGAAGACTTCCTGAGCCTTTCACAAGCCGGCTACTAGAGCCGCTCACATTTACTTAAAGACAACAGAAGATCTTAGATCTTAGAATTTTTCATTTCCAATAGCTAAAAGAAAAACAAATATGTGAGCACTAGTGTTGTGGAGAATTACGTTTTCCATAATGTGCATTTTCATGTTTTTCTTGTTTATAGTTGCAGAAATTCTGTGTGCGTGTGTATGCGTGTGTGCGCGCGTGTGTGCAACACAGATCTTTAATGTTAATTTCGATCTTTCAAACTAGCCTGTGTTAGGAAACCAGCCTTATATTTTCTCTCTGTTTTTAACATTTTTTAATGTGCTGACTTGATGAAATAACTTGGAATTGAATAGAATTGAACATCTCAGAATAATTCTTGCCTATACAGGTAAACAGATTGAATTCATAAAACACTTTTACATTCATACTGACCAGTCAGAGCACTGTACCCATTCACACTCACAAACACACTAAAATATCCCTGAATAGTTCATTTATTTAAAAGTGAATCTCATATTCAGTCATGACACACAAAGTGAAATATTTTAAGCTGGGTTTTTTTCTAATTTTGACTGGTTATCTGTCTGTTTACAGAGTGCTCTGTCAAAGAATGTTAATGGAAAGTTGAGTGGAAGGAAAACACATTTGTACACCAATCGGTAGACCACTTGATATGGATGATTACTCTGGCCACTGAGCCACATTTTAAAGCTGCACTATGTAACTTATATATATATATATATATATATATATATATATATATA